>CAKNXH010057338.1:20640-88710 GCA_932178445.1 Andricus quercusramuli
CGTACACCCTCTTGATGTCCCCCTTAATGAGTTTCTTCCACGCAGTCAGGCCGTCCATATATGGAGACAGGGGTGGGAAAAGGGGGGGGGAGGCAGATATGCGACGAGTGTGTTGACTTTGTTTTTGTTTGTGTTGGGGGGGGGGGGGGGAAGGAAAGGAAAGGGGAAGGAAGTTGGTAGTGCCCGAAGGCCTAGGTATGGTCTCCGGGGTTACGTGAGCGGCGAGGTCGAGCACGTAGTCGCCCGATTCCGGGTCGGCGGCGACGGCGCGAGGAGTCGCGAGAGCGGCAACCGGGTCTGCGGGTGCAGGTGATGGTTCCGGGAGTTGAGGAGAAGCGGCGCGAGCTTCCTCGGCGACACGAGGGGACCCCAAGCGGCTGGGACTCTTAGCGGGAGGCGTGAGTTCAGCGAAGGTAGCGGAACACTCGGTGCGACTATAAAATCACGCGGACGCGGCGGTGTGTTAGGACAATCTACTGTCGGCGGTTCGGTATTCGGATGGCGTGTCGTCATATTTCTCGGCGGAAAAGCGTGCCGAGAATCGCGGGAGAAAGCTGGGAGACGTAAGGTCAACGGCGTCGTACGGTTCGTCGTGGTCGACGGTTACGCGGGTCACGAGTACCGGGACGTCCGAATCTAATGTCGAGGAGGAGCCACCCAGTTCCTGGGAATAACGCGGGTGCCTCTGGTTTGTACGCGAGGGTGGCCGGCTGGGCGGCTTCGTCGTTGGCGCGTCGCTGTTGTTCGGCGAGTTCCCGCGCCTGTTCTTCTACTTCGAGGCGCCGAGCCTCCGCGAGTTGTCGCGCCCGTTCCTCTTCTTCGAGATGTCGAGCCTCGCCGGCCTGACGTTCCTGCTGTTCAGCGAGGCGACGGGCCTTGTCGAACCTCCTTGCTCGTGTGGCGGCGATGCGCCGAGCTTCTTCCGCTAAGCGACGTGCGCGTGCCTCCAGCCCTTCGTTGGCCCGACAGGCCTGACGAATGCGGGTCCGTAATTTCCCGCGAGTTCGTTTACCGCCCCCTGTCATAAAAGAGTTTGGTTCGGTTCACGTTCACTGAGAGCTACTTCCCGGACAAGGAACAATGCACGTAAGATTTTCGCGTTCCGTCGGTCACGTGGACCCGTTGAAATGTGTCGGACTCTACATTTCTTCAGGATAAGCAACGAGCACTAACACGGCAGGGGCATCGGAAGGGTAGCCTTCAATTAAAACAATAATACGTACGGAATCACGTCAAGGACCACAAGAAGGGTGGCCTTCAAGAAAAATAAAGATGCTGTAATTCCTGGAACGCGTCAAGGGACACTGAAAAGTAGCCATCAAAGAAACTTTTACAACGCGTGAACCGACAAGGGCCACCAGAGGGGCGGCCTTCAAATAAAACAAAATACGATAACGTGCGCGGAACACGACAAGGGCCGCCAGAAGGGTGGCCTGCGAGAAACAAAATACGATAATGCGCGCGGAACACGGCAAGGGCCGCCAGAAGGGTAGCCATCAAACTAAAACTTTAAAACGCACGAAATACGAAAAAAGCCACTGAAGAGCAGCCTTCAAAATAAACACCGACACGAAACACGCAAACACGGTAAGGGCCACTAAAGAGTAGCCTTCAAAACCAACCCCGACACAAAACACGTGAACAAGGTAAGGGCCACTAAAGAGTAGCCTTCAATGATAAACACCGACGCGAAACACGCGAACACGGTAAGGGCCACTAAAGAGTAGCCTTCAATGATTAACACCGACGCGAAATACTCGAACACAGTAAGGGCCACTAAAGAGTAGCCTTCAATGATAAACACCGACGCGAAACACGCTAACACGGTAAGGGCCACTAAAGAGTAGCCTTCTGCGATAATCACAATGTCACTTCGTGACGTGCAAGGGCCACCAGAAGGGTAGCCTTCAAAATTATAAAATCACGGAACGAAATTCTCGAAAAACTCACTAATCACGGCGGTACAGGAGTCGTCGGTCGCGGAGAGGAATCAGAAACCGGAAAGCAAGACGAAGAGAGAAACTGGAAGTTTGTTAGGTGGACACTCGTGATGAGTGAGTCAAGAAAATTTTAAGTTAGGTTTAAAGTAGCGTTTATTTTTTTTCTCAAGCGAAGGGAAGGCAGAGCGGCTGCTTCTGGCTTCCCGAAATTCGTACAAGTACTGACTATCCTACGAGACTCTCGGCTCGCATCGACCCCGAAACGGAAGTCCCGAGGTGGTGGGAGCGGCGACGAGCCCGCCGATTGGCTGAAATCCGGCAACGGAGTCGCAGCCAAGCGGTGGGGACAGCCACCCAGACCCACTACCCGAGCCTTCGCGCGCCGTGGCCATGTTATGCCGATGCCTATTTATTACAAATTTTTAATTAGAAATCAAAAGAACTTAGAGTTACCTAAAATTAATAAAATTTGAAACCTATGCCTAAAATATTTTTATCTTCAATATTGTGAAAACGGAATTGAGCTAAGTCAATTAGAACGGCCGTTCGATTATTTCTCCTTATAACTAATTTTATAACAATAATATAATTAATAAAAATATTTACATATAATCCGAACGGTCGTCCTAACTTATAATCTGAAACAGAATATTTATTTTCATAATCTTAACTTAGTTATTAGTGAAAACTAACGCGAAACTCCGGAAGAGTTTGATTGCTTACATTAAAGTTGTTTGTCGATATATGAGTGTGTATAAAATTATAAACACTCATATATCGACTTAAAATTAATGTTCACTAGTCAGAGATAATGTGTGGGGGGGGGGGGGGAGATATTAATAAAAGAATATTTGCTTTATACTTTAAAATTTTCTTTCCGAAAATTAATTCCTATTCGACATTTGAGGATCCCTTTTCCCAACATATTTCCCAGCCTTTGTGTGTTCTCAAGTTGAAACTCCATATAATTAAAAATCTTTTGATTTAATAATTATTCTGGCTACGCATCCGCCAGTTGAGATTTCTTGCGCCGGGGCCAGTACGGAGGGTAATTTAGCGGAAAGGAGACAGCGCGCTAGGAATGAAAGAGAGAACGCGGCGTACGTGACTTGGCGAAAGGAATCGACCGGTTAATGGAGCGTAGCGATGACAGGAAAACGTGCTTACGCGCGTGTTGACAGACTTAACGGAAATTTTTTGGCCATTACCGGTGGCCTTGAAGGAGACAGGGGAGAGTTGGGACAAAGGCGTGAATCAGGTAGTCAGCACAGACGCGTGCTGATGTTACGGGGTTCTCAACTATGGCCTGCGGCCGATAACAACCACCAGATATTCATGACCCTTTTTACTCTTTTGAAATAGGCCCATCATGTCCGTGGCAACTATAGCCGATGCATCTTGAACTAAACGATGGCCCATTAAACCTTCCGGGCCCGATTGGTCCGATTTCGTCAGTTGACCGATTTCACACCTGTTGATGAAGGTGCTGATGTCTTTAAACATCCCCGGCCAATAGTAGCCTAACTTTTCTCTATAGAAAGTCTTTTCAATGCCCATGTGGCTGGATTCAGGATTCTCATGTACTTCCCTCATCACATTATCAATCTGGTCTTGATGTACGACCAATTTCCAGGCATCCAGATCTTCCAGAATGTCTTCTAATAAGGGGTTATTCTGGTATCTATAGAACCGTCCGTCCACCACTTTCCAGCTTCTATACTTAGTAGGAGTGTTGATGACTGCCTGGCGGCACCTCTCGTACCATTCGTCATCCACGGGCTCCATCATGCCCAATTTGAGGTCCTCCTCTTCCTCGTAGATCGGAGAAAGTGCGTCCGAAACATGGTGCATCGCCCCTTTCCTATGCACTACCTCGAAGTCATACTCTAACAGTTCAAGTTTCCATCTTACTGATCTGCCAGTTGGATTCCGAAGATTACAGAGCCATCTTAGACTGCTATGGTTGGTGATGACGGTAAAATGATACCCCTGCAGATAGTACCTGAATTTATTAATCGCCCAGACGACAGCTGAGCATTCACGCTCCGTGGTGGAGTAATTACGCTCAGCCTTAGACAGAATTCTACTGGCATAAGCTATTACTTTTTCTTGACCACCCAGCTCTTGAGTGACTACTACACCCAGACCAGTATTGCTGGCGTCTGTCTGAATTGTGAAAGGGACGCTGAAATCGGGATACGCTAGTATCGGTGATGAGATTAAAGCCTTTTTAAGCGTCTGGAACGCTTCCTCTTGTTCTTCGCCCCAAATGAATGACTGATTTTTCTTGGTCAGCCGGGTTAGAGGCTCACAAATCCTGGCATAGTCTTGAATGAAACGCTCATACCAAGATGTTGCTCCTATGAAACGACGGAGTTGACTTAATCTAGTCGGTCGAGGTTATTCCAATATTGGCCGTAGCTTATCCTCATCGACGTTGAGACCTGTCTGATTCACTTCAAATCCCAGATATTGGACTTGTAGCTTACAGAAGTGGCATTTAACAGGGTTGAGAGTCAACCCAGCTTCTTGAATCCTTTTAATGGTTTTCTCTAACCAATAGAGATGTTCCTCGAACGTTTTGGTAACGCCTGTTATGTCGTCCAAATACACGAACACGTGCGGCCTCATGTCCGGTATTATCACTTTGTCCATTAACCGCTGGAACGTCGCAGGTGCTCCCGTAAGTCCGAATGGCATCCGCCGATATTGGTATAGACTTTTTCCAGGTATCATGAAGGCGATCTTCTCTTTGCTCTACTGAGTCAAAGGAATCTGATGATACGCCTTGTTTAAGTCCAGCGTCGAAATATATCGAGCTGAACTCAATTTATCTAGTATTTCTGTCATAAAGGGTAAAGGATATAAATCTTTCTTATTGACTTCGTTGACTTTTCTGAAGTCAATGTACATCCGATATCCTGCATCTGATTTCCGAGCCATCACGATTGGATTACACCATTCGCTTGATGAGGGCTCTATGATATCGTTGTCAAATTATTTTTGGGCCTGTGCGAGTAACGCCTCATGGACCTTTGGTGACATGCGGTAATTCCTTTGTCTAATAGAAGAAATTTCCTGGGTGTCGATCACGTGCTCGGCGAACTTAGCCGCAGGTAATTTCAAAACTCACGACAAAGGCTCAAGATTTTTCCCCATCGCGACAATTTTACTCCTCAGTATACATTTTTACCCACTTGATTCATCTCTACTTACTTAACGAATTTCCAATTACTCAGTTTTTAATTGACTAATTTTCAATTAGTCAATTTTTATTTGATTAATCAATCTTAAATTAATCAATTTTTATTTATCAATCAATTAAATTGTTCAAATCAATTAGTTTTTTCCTTGCTCAGATCTTCACGCCTCACGTCAGTGGGCGCCATTATAACCTTAGTTTTTAGTTATTATTTTATTTAAGGTTAATTCAATAATGATAATAATTAAATAATAGTTTATTGGCCACTCGATTGGAAAGACTATTCTGACTTGTTGGTTTATTGGCCAATTAACTTCCTTTAGGTTGATATTTTTTTATTGCCTGAAGGGCGCCAGATCTTTTGCCAACTTCAAAACCCCAAACGAACAAAAGGTTCCGAATTCAGTTTGTTCAAATTATATTACCCCTTACTGGATTGATAATTCCCTGCTTAAAGAATTAGCTTCGAACCCCTACATCTTACTTCACTCCCCCACTAGGCCAACACAGAGAGGGGTAGGGTTAGGAAGAATCTGAAAAAGGATTAACACATGACATTTCTACGAAATCATAACTAATGCATCAAATACGGGTAACAAAATGTAGATTTATTCAATACGGCCATTACTGCCTCACAAGTCCATTATAAACCACGCAAAAATGATCAAAATCAGTTAAAATCATTATACTAGTCCATGAATGACCTGGAGAGGCATGTGGGGTTACCGCCATTTAAGATGATTGCTAACGAAAGACAAGAATTAAACCCTCACCGAATTTAATTCATCACTCGTACGCCCTACTTCATTAACGTGACTAACTATCGTTGGCAAGGACATTCAATTCCACCAAACCCCTTATTTTACATAAGACCCGCTAATTATAAAACTTATCCTTCCTTCAAATCCGGAATTTATTTCACTGCTATCTATGTGAATTGTCCACGAAGGACCTTCCAGCATGGCGGCCCAATGCTAACACAAAAGGTCACTGAAGGTCCCCGCCATCTTGGATGGTTGAACGCCTCATGCTCCCCGACATTTAGACTCCTAATTATAATTTTAAGTTAAGAACGCATTCAGTTAAATGGTTCATTCACGACCTTCCAGCATTGCGGCCCATTACTGACAGGAAAAGTCACTGAAGGTGACCGCCACCTTGGATGATCGAGTACTCAACTCTTCCCCACACTGACTCGACATTTATATTTTTATAAAATTGAAATCTGTCCTAATTGACGCGCTTTCCTACCATACTGAATCCGCGACCCTACTCTGAAAATTACATAAAGGCGAAATGGCGTGCCAATGGCCGAACACAGCATGAATAACGACGCCGCTGAGTAAAGTTTTAACGCGTACACCAACGCCTATGTACACGAGGCGGCACCTTGCTACCACGACCGTCTATAAAGGCGCGTTCATAATAGCGTCATTCCGTAACTCGCAATTTTCCCTAGACCGATCTGTCACCTAGTTTGTAGTCTATGGCGAGCTACTTTTCTACGGTGCGCCACAGCCGCGACGCAAGCACTCACAACGTACACTTTAGTCTATATGGTGCGCGCTTGGATCTCGGCTGCTATACTGTTGACGTTTCCACCTGACAATAGTGCTCGGCACAGCTCCCGCGATGCCACATTTTAACTGCGCGTCCAACTTCCCCTCAGTGTATTTGAGAGAGAAAAGGCGAGAGTGTTGTGTTCGTGAAGTGTGTATAATTGGGTCACGACTGCCTAGTCGTGATTGAATGGTATTGTGGGTGGTGCAGATCAATTCTAGTGAACAAAAAGTGAAAGTTCGAAGGCATTAGTGAATGTCTTCTTTTAACAACATTCAAAGTATCCCCCCCAGTCTGGTGACGATTTGGAGCAGCGAAAAATTATAAATCCGAGGCATCGAAGGGTTTGTTATTTGGCAACAGGTTATCCCTCTCGAAGCTCTCGAACTATTAAAATTCATAAATGGATTCTGTGCTCGACCAGGTATGATTTATTCATTATTTTCAAGTTTAATTTAAGTTGATTAGGCGTCATTGAGTAATTTATTTGTGAGTGCTATAGAATACCACGTCACAATACGTATATACATAAAGTTAATACATACATATAAATAACAATTATTTTAAAACTATCTAATGTACTTATCTTTCTCAGCTCAATATAAGCGATACCTTCGGAAAAGAAATATTGCTAAAATTAGTTAATTTCTCAATGAGTAGTATAAAGCTAGTTAGTTAGTTGTTATGTAGGCGGGGGGGCCCGTGAGGTCCCAACCCCTGGCGCTCAAGCTATAAAGCCTATTGTGCCACACCTGTGTTTATTCTCAAGGCAGTACTCCGAATCTGGCCATCCTTCGCCGAGTGTTTTTGGATCTCGTTGGGTTTTTCGTTGTTATCAACGTTCCGAGATTATACCTTTTGAGTACCAGGAATACCTATCGCACAGTAAACGACGTCCTCCTTTGTTGATCAGGCAAAGTGATCCTCACCCACTCTGCCATTCGGCAGCCTCTCTGGCAGGCTAGGGTGTACGGAGCGTTCCCTCTGAGGTCATCAGGTAGATGCACAGATTCGAAGCACTGGCTTGGTGTGTTATGTAACTGTATGCGTGTGTTTATTACTCGAAATCAGCCAGCGACCACCAAGCGGAGGTAACTCTGACTGAGGTAAGAGAGAATATGTGTCGCCGTTAAAGCAAGATTGAGGATATTGAGGACATATGTAGTGTTGGGCTTTAGATTTTTATAGACATCATACGAGTCCACAAATTTTTCATACACACGTGTTGACTTTTTGTCAGTCCGTAGAATTATGTATCAAAAGTAAAAGATAATTAGAAACAGTATAATGAGATCTCTGAAATGTCCCCATATAGGTAATTGTAAATGTAACACATTCTAATGGAAAGTGAAAGATCACTGGAATCCGTATAATGAGATCTCTGAAATTTTCATTACATAGGGAATTGTAAAAGTGAATGCACACATTATGAAATTTTAGTCTTGACCTTAATTTCTATATAAAAAGTGAAAGACAGAAGCCGTATAGCTGGCTCCCTGAAATTTTCGTCGTATAGGTAAGTGAAAAGTGATTGCATCATGAGACAGTAGTCAATTGAACACTTATGTGTGTAATATGCTGGCTGGGCGAGGGGAGTCGGTCCCATAGTGCGGAAGTGGGGGGAGGGGGTTAAGGAGTACTGGAGGGGGTGTCTGCCTATAGTGGGGCCCTACTACTTATGAATGACTAGGATTTTTATAATGTTTCATGAAATTATGATCACGTCATCAATAAGGAATGTTGTTCACGCGACATTTTTAGATTATTTTGTATAAAATATGACATTCTATGTGTATACGCATCAAATATAAGTTATGTAATATATCATTGAAGGTTCTAAAAACTATTATACAATATTGTTTCATTATATCTCATTTTAGTTATTTTTTTATGAAAATCCCAATAAAACGAAATAATTAGAAGGACAGCTTATGCATAGTCCTTTTGGCTTTAAAATGTAACAATTTAGTAGAAAACGAAACTGTTTTCTGAATAATTATCTTTTCTTTAAGAAATTCATATTTCTGGTTAGAATAATACATTTTTAATAACTCTTCGATATTAACATAGTAACCGTGCACGACGCTAGATGGCCTTTAGTGGTTTTATTAGAGTTATAAAACGGGATGCAGGTTTCCGGTTGCACGGTTGAGTATTTTTGTCTGATTTTTTGCATACCTCATCTAAATATTAATCAGTTTTGTTGAAAAGAGCTGGTTTTTTTTACAGGTGTTTATATTTTGTTAAGTCATTAAGAAGGTAAGAATAATAGCAGCGACTCTCGGCGTTAGCTGAGTGTGCATTTTTGCTGCATGCCCATCGACTCTTGTCAAACCATAACAAGCTACACCTGGTTGTAGACGGTTTTTTCCAAATACATTCCAAATGTAAGAGCATTAACAGAGAAGTCGAAATATTTCCAGAAATTCGAAATAATTCAAGGTATAATCTGAAGATTCTGAAAGAACACGAAAAGCTTAGCCAATATATTCAAGTTTTTAGAGCAATTTAAAAATATTTAACTGACTTCTACACAGTTCAAAGAAACGTGTTTATCTTAATACAGTGTAATCCGTTGACCAATTTTTACCAATTTCGTTGCTTGAGAAAATATATTTTCTAATTTGTGTATCTTGTCACAAATTCGCCGTGTGAAGTGCCATCAGTGATGGTCCCGGTGAGAAGATGTGCATTGACATGGATTGGTCGTGGTAGGAAATGCTCAAGATTAACTTGTATGCACCATGAGTAAAATAGAATTGTTCTGGATTAAAATTTCGACAGCTATACTTTACGAAAGGAAGTATATTAAGTTCAACATTCTTTGTCGCTTCATATAACTGAAGAGGATTAACTTGGCTTCGTTTTCAGTGTATAGTATCTGTCGTTGAAAAAATGAAGAATTTTTCAGTCATTTATATTTTTAAAAGCCCCTTCCCCCTACACCCCTAAACATGTTAAGGAAGTCAGGTCTTACCGACTTGTTTTCTCATAGTCTCAAGCCTCCCTGAAATCATGCATTTTTGAAAATTTTATAAATGTACGAGATTCAAAATAGTTGTGTCACCTTCAAAATGTATTGACATACAATCTTATCTGAATGTGCATTCATTGTCAATAATAAATCAAATTGAAAAAAATGTAGAGTAGAGATGAAATAAAAACCGCATTTCATGCACATTTTGCATAATATACTACTGCAAGCCTGTATTATGTATGAGAATGATCGTTTCCAGATAACTAGGTTCGCAGGGTTATAAACTAGCTGTGAATTCGATCTCGAGTGTTACCACTTTGTTTGTATTTATAATTATATGGTGCTCATTTCACGAGCACTTTGCTTTCCGTTAGCAAATGTATTTGCTTCCTCATAGAGAAAGCATTAGTTATTTTTTTCAATAATAGACAAACCGAAGTCTGCATTTTGCTCCATTTAAAAATAGAAATTTACCAAAAATGAAAAATTACAGAAATGTACAAAAAATGTTTTAAATAAAAAGACAAATCAGACAAATCAAATCTTGCGTTCGAAATTATAATTTTTTGAGCTGGAAAAGGGAAAGGAAAAGTTCTTTCGCACCCTATCCCTTTCCCAGCTTTTTGATTTCTTCACAAAAATTGTCATAATATTACTCTATTTCAAAACTTGTGATCAAAAAGTCTTTTCTATTCATGCATCAACTTTGAATTATGCCGAGGAAAAAAGTTTTTCTGTTTGAAAGTGATGATTCAGATATTATAAATGAGCAGAACTTCCCTTATCTTCAATAAAGTGTATTATTATTATTATAGATCAATCGATTTGCTTTGAATCAAGAGATTTTTTCCGTTCTTGCATCAATTTTGAATTATGTTACTGAAAAAAAGTTTTACTATGAAAAACCGTGTTTTCAAATATTATGCAATTTCACAATTTCCATACTCTTCAATAATATGTATTAATATTATAGGTCAATCGATTCGTCTCGAATGATCACATCTTTTCTGTTCTTGCATAAACTTTGAATTATGTTATAGAAAAAAGTTTTACCATAAAAAAACGATTTTCAAAAAATATAAATTACCATAACTTCCCTACTCTTTGATAAAATGCGTTATTATTATAGGTCAATCGATTCGTTTTGAACCAAGGATTCTTTTATATTCTTGCATCAACTCTGAATTATGCCAATGAAAAAAGTTTTACTATAAAAAACCGATTTTCAAAATATATAAATTGCCATAACTTCCCTACTCTTTGATAAAATGCGTTGAAATTATAGGTCAATCGATTCGCTTCGAAGCAACGAATCTTTTATAGTGTTGCATCAACTCTGAATTATGCTAATGAAAAAAGTTTACAAAACCGATTTTCAAAATATATAAATTACCATAACTTCCCTACTCTTTAATAAAATTCATTATTATTCTAGGTCAATCGATTCGTTTCGAGCCAAGGAATCTTTTATATTCTTGAATCAACTCTGAATTATGCTAGTGAAGAAAGTTTTACTATAAAAAACCGATTTTCAAAATATGTAGATTACCATAACTTCCCTACTCTTCAATAAAATGTATTAATATTCAAGGTCAATCGATTCGTCCCGAACCAAGGAATCTTTTATATTGTTGCATCAACTTTGAATTATGCGAATGAAAAACGTTTTACTATAAAAAACCGATTTTTAAAATATTATTGAGCGCTACAAAAAAAATTCAATAAATATTTTTAGAAATCCTTTGGTCAGTTTCAAGATATTAGTGAGGAAAATAAGCTCTCCAAATTTCATCAATTTATCTGCAACCGTTTGCTAGTTATCGTGTTCACAAAAAAGCGTGACATCCACACACACACACACACACACATCCGGTCAATTGCTTAGAACATTGTATTAGACATTTTTAAATAAGGGAGGGTTCAATTAAATGAATTTAAAAATTTTGAAAAATGTTACCATTACAAAGCTTCCTCTATGAGCAAGCAATAAAGGATCCATAATTCAATCTGGAGCTGATAACAGCTTTGTAAGTGTTGGCTAGTATTTTTGGTCTGCTTCCCTATTTCCTTTGGTAAGGATTTTTATGATGTTAAGTCCGCATTTACAATCATCATTCAGATATCTATGCTCGGGGCGCCATGTAAGTCGTTGTCAAAGATAAGCCCAATAATCCTGATTGTTCCAACAATTTCCAACTCGTGATTAACCAAGAACAATCTGTGATTTTGACTATCTCATTCATTCTCAGAGAAGTAGATGCATGTGGTTTTTGGTTCTTAAAATATGAAGCTTTGATGGACATTGAAGAATTTTTCTTCATCTAAAAAACATCTGAGTCTTTTGTTTACATGTTTTTCTTATCAATTTACACACATTACACGTTAATGCTATGGATTGAGAACTGCTTGTTTTAGGTTCATCCTTTCCTGGTTTAAAAATTGGAAAAATTAAGGATTTTTTCTGCTTATTTGGAAAACCTTTGTAGTGCAAAATACAGTCTAACAGGGCAAACAAAATTCTAGTAACGCATTCTTGTTTGCATTAAGGGAAGCTGTTAGGTTGCAGAATTTTAGTAAGATTGTGATGCAAACAGTGGATGGCGTTCCCTCAATTGTGTTGATCTACTTTTACACCTCTGAGCTTGGCATGTTGTATTTCAGAGGAGAAAAATAGCCGATCCAAGAACTTATATTACTTTGCTCATTTATCTTCAGTGAAATGGCTCAAAGTCTCTTAAATTCAATTTGTGTGAAGCGGATGAATCTTCAATAAATGATTTTATTGGAACTCACAGTTCAGCAGTAGTTTTCCTATTCGCATTTGTAAGTAAATACTTCATTTTCTTTTTTGACTCAACTGTTTTGAAGCGTTTGTCGACATTTTTAGATTAGTACTAGGGCTGGGGGGCTACCAACTGATTTGTCAACAGACGGCGTCACCGACAAAGGGAGGGGTCTGTCCCGTGATAAGTTACAGACAGTCGGTAAAACAAGGACGTCAGTAATGCTTATATTATCATATCAACATCAGTCGGTAAGGTAGGGAGCAATGTTACCATCAGTTGTCGAAACAGAGAGGTCGGTAATTTTCTATATCATCATTTTAACACCGGTCGGAAAGGTAGGGAGCAATGTTACCATCAGTAGGTAAAACAGGGAGGTCGATAATTTTTCATATCATCATTTTAAAATTGGTCGGTAAAGTAGGAAGCAATTTTACCATCAGTCGGTAAAATAGGGGCCGTCGATAATGCACATCTCCAGCCACAGATCGAGCGGCAGGCGCTATATCAGGAGCCTACCTTATCAATCGGGTATAAATAACTGAGGACGTCACTCAGTAATTTCTGCCAGCACTCATATCAATGTATCAACAGTCGGTAATACATTCATCGGCCGTTGAATTGATTCTCAGTCTGTCCGTACATTTCCGACAAACTGCGGATGCATGAGGTCAATCGGACCTCTCTTTCTACCATGTGAGATTAGACAACAAGACGCATGAGAATTCGAAACAAAGTTTTCAAACCGTCTCTCTTTCTATCATGTGAGTTGAACAGAGAGGGTCCGATGACGTTAGAATGACAATTCATACTTATCGTTTTCGAAATTGGGAGGCCTGATCCAAATAGTGGAAGAAGATATCAGTGATCTACCTCAGTAGCATCTACGTGGTACTTTGCACATGTGTAATCTAATACCGTAGCTTGGATCAACCTATATTTTATCAATTTGAATTTCGCGCGCAAACTTTAGGGCTATTGTGAAGGAATTAATTCATAAAAAAAAACTCAATTTAAACAATGGAAGTGAGGTTTACTGCATGTCCTACATCTTGGAACATACTTAACTCGATTTTCAACGTATTATATATTGAAAACTCGAGAATTATGCCTAACTGGCAAAGCGTGTGATGCACGCATCAGTCTTATCGCCTAAAGCATGGCAATTTGCGCAAGCGTAGTATGAAGTTTCTTCCATAATCAGAATTTACTAATTAGGGTTACTTAAAACTTATAACTAATGAAACCAAGATAAAAATGATTAAATTGAGCCAAAACTAATTAAACAACGATAAAACTAATTACATTAAGTTAAAAATGATGAAGCGAAGACAAAAGTAATTAAATTAAGTAAAAAATAACTAAACTAAGATAAAACCAATTTGAAATAAAAATAATTAATAACTTGAATAATCAAATGATGAAATAATTAATTTATTGACTTATTCTAACAGGATAGGGAATGAGGATTAAATAGACATAGTTTCATTCATTTAATATAAAATTTTTATTCAAAAACAGTGTTTAACTAGTTTTAATAGATCACATTAATTATAAAAAAAATATCTTGTCATAGATTTATAAAAGTATTTACTAATATATTACATGTTTCTGTCGCAATTTATTAATAATTGCTTGACACACAAGGCTTTGTAGTGAATGGTTACTATTAATATAAAATTGCAGCTCATACACAAGATCGTTTGGATCCGTATGAAGCAATATACAACGTTCAAGATAGGTTAGCTCCTCCTCATTATCATCATCTCCCTCTTCCTCCTCCTCCTCCTCCTCCTACTCCTCACCATCATTATCCTCCTCCTCGAGATATGCTGAGTCAAATAACAAAAGCTAGTGATGAAATTCGAAGTGAATATCGTACGTTCAGGTTGGATAAGGAAGCTACCGAAAGTATTTTGAGAAAGACTTTTAAAGCTACAGTCACACCATTACAAAAGCTAGTAGATATAGGGTGAGGAGGGGCAGCGCCGACCAGTTAACAATCAATGACTTTTTTAAAGTTAATAGCATGTGGAACTAATCCACTTTTTTTTCATTTTGAGTCCTACATTATTGTATATCATATTTCTATAAGTAATAATTACAGTAATGAAACAAGGATTTGATAATTCAATTATTTCCAACAAGCTGTATTTCGTCGGCTTTGCCCCACACTCGAGGGCAAAGCCAACCGCAGCTTTTTATGAAAATCTAAACATCTGAAGATGGCAAAACATGATGGTTCGCGTCTATCGTATTTTATATACTGGAAAAATTACCTTAAAACATTTCTAGCAAGAAGAATAAGTTATTTTCAATAAAAATAGTGATAGCTGTGATGTAATCTCTTATGCGTTGACATTGCACTAGAGACGGACTACGCGCAAAGGTTTCTGCCATAACAATACAAAACACCCGCTCTACCGACCGGATTTGAAATAATATTTAATAGTTTTTTGCATGTAGCCCAGATGATAAGTGGCTGTTCTACATTACCAATCACTTATCGACAAAACTTATGATACGTTTAAAACCTAAGCACGTGTGAAATATTATTTTTGTCGAGCTTGCCCCACTGGTGAGGCCTCAATTATTTACAATTTTTAATATACTTTGGACCATCACGTTCAATTATTATAATTGCATAATGTGATATTGTTTTGTCTGTCAAAATATCAAAATTTTATCCTGCAAGTATTGCCATTAATGTTGAAAACTTTATATTTCTGCCAGCGAAAATAGATTTATTTAATGCAAAATAATATCGAAATTGTTAAATAATAGCGATGTTACGAACAAAGTCGCCTTTGCCTACCGGTTGGCGCTGCCTCTTCTTACCCTATCAGATAAATCAATGAAGCAAAATAAATTAATGAAAAATAAAATTGTAAAAGATGAAAAGCAAAATGAAGACGAAGAAGAAAATGATAATCTTTTTTCATTACTGCTGATAGTGATTGTGATGATGGTGATCAGGAGCATGATAAAACTATGATTGAAGAAAATGTTGAACCTATTGATAATCATGACAAGTTGACAAATAAATTTATTGGACTATTAAATAAAAATAGGAAAAAATATTTGGATATGGTTTATAGTGTACGAAAACTTAGTGATGGTACACTCATGATTGGTGGTACACCTAATAGCTTTGGTGGAGAATATATCAAGGTTGGTGGAATACTTTACATGAAAAACACTGGTTTTTTGGAACTTTTATTCAAGCAAAACCCTGATGAAATTTATATATCACATGATGATCCAAAGAACTATGAAGAAATTCTTATAGTTATAAATCCACACAAGAAGAATTATAGTCCTACTTCACCTATTCGCTCAAACAATACTGCAAAATATAAAAATATTATAGTGAAACTTTTTCCACATGAAAGATTATCAACAACTGGAGGTTCATTGAAGAAAAGAAACAATTAAGGAGTTTACTGCGTAACCTCATGATAGCAAGGAAAGACTTAATACCAGACTAAGTTTATTGGGATGATCCAAATGAGCCAGTCGATCGTCTTCGTTTACTGTTGGCATCACAAGCAGCTGGCAATCTATGTTACAGTAAGGAAATAGTTTCAATCATTGAAGAATTGCGGGAGGATTGAATCATGTATTAGGAGAGTGCAGATGAATATAACGTCAGTATTAAAATGAGCATTGACGTGTTCGGACATAATTATCAGTTAACCTCTGCAGAGTCTTAAGATGGCTTGTACCTGTCAAAATTGTTCAAGAGTTTTTTCACGAGTAGATAATTTGCAGAGACATCAGATGTGCTCATGCAAAAAAGAACATAATCTCTCTTCCCACATGAATAGCTATAATAAATCTGAAAGCAATAAATTTGTTCCCCTCAAATTGTCTCATGATATTCCGAAAATTATTCAAAATGATATCAAGAACAATGATGAAACTGATAATAGTAATAGTTCAGTTATTGCAGAGCTGCGTGAAGTTCTAAAGCAAAAGTGTGCTGCTCTCAAAGAAAATTTAATACCAGAAAGAACGAAGTTGACATGTCCAAAGGTAAGAAACCAAATATGTACCAGAATAATACGTAAATATGATTCAGCTTTCAATGTGAAAAAGAATTTAAGTTTTGAGACTCTCAATGAAGACGCTTCGAGCAAAAAATTGAAGCACAATGTGGAAGTTGTGAAAAAAAATGATGAAAATATTAATCAACATGCGGCGAAAGACAAGGAGGAGGATGTTGCTGAGAAGCATGAGATAGATAGTGAAGAGAGTGAAGAAGATAAGCTAAATTATGAGAAGATTGATGAAGAGGAGGTAGATGAACAAAAGATGGCAGAAGAGAAGATAAATGAGGATGAGATAGATTAGGAGGAGGATGAGAAGGATAATGATGATAATGAGGAGGAGGAAGAGAAGGAGGAGGAGGATAATGAGAAGGAGAAGGAGGAGGAAGATGGAGATGATGATAATGAGGATGAGTAGGAGCTATTCTATCTTGAACGTTGTATATTGCTCCACACGGGTCCAAACGATCTTGTATATGAGCTGCAATTTTATATTAATAGTAAACAGTCACTACAAATCCCTGTGTGTCAAGCAACTATTAATAAATTGCGACAATAAAATGTAATATATTAGTGAATACTTTTATAAGTCCAGGTCAAGATTTTTTTTTATAATTGATGTGATCTATTGAAAGTAGTTTAACAATGTTGTTGAATGAAAATTTATATCGAACGAATTAAACTATGTTGATTCATTCCTCATTCCCTATCCTGTTAGAATAAGTGAATACATCAATTAGTTTATTATTTGATTATTCAAGTTTTATTATCTTTAAATTAATTTAATTAGGTTTATCTTGGCTTAATTAGTTTTGGCCTAATTTAATTATTTGTATGCTTTAAGCGATAAGACTGATGCGTGCATCACAGGCTTTGCCAGTCATGCATAATTCTCGAGTTTTCAATATATAATACGTTGAAAATCGAATTAAGAACTTTTCAAGATGTAGGACATGCACTAAACCTCACTTTCCTTGTTTAAATTGAGTTGTTTTTTTTCTGAATTAATTCCTTCACAATGGCCTGAAAGTCTGAGCGCGACAAATTGAAATTGATAAATGTAGGTTCATCCAAGCTACGGTATTAGATTACACGTGTGCAGAGTACCACGTAGATGCTAGTGAGGTAGAGACGTTTTGAAACCTTTGTTTCGAATTCTCATGCATCTCGTCGTCTATCTCACATGGAAGAAAGAGAGGTTCGATTGACTGCAGGCTACACCGTCCCAGTAATTTAAAAATGTTGAATAAAATTTGAAATTTAAAAAATAAATAACTCAAATTTTAATGTTCAACCAATTTTCTTCATATTTCTTAATTAGTCTAAGTTATGATAAGCATGAATTGTCGTTCAAATACCATCGGACTCTGTCTAACTCACATGTTAGAAAGGGAGACGTTTCGAAAACTTTGTTTCGAATTCTCATGTGTCTTGCTTTCTAATCTCACATGGTAGAAAGAGAGGTCCGATTGACCTCAGGCTTCGGCAGTTTGTCGGTAAGGCACGGACAGACTGAGAATCAATTCAACGGCTGATGAATGCATTACCGACTGTTGATACATTGATATTAGTGCTGACAGAAAGTACTGTGTGATGTCATCCGTTATTTATATCCAATTGATTAGGTAGGCTTCTGAAATAGCGACTGACGCTCGATCTGTGGCTGGAGATGTGCATTATCGACGGCCCCTGCTTTACCGCCTGATGGTAACATTGCTCCCCACTTTACCGACCAATGTAAAAATGATGATATGAAAAATTACTGACACCCCTGTTTTGCCAACTGATGGTAACATTGATTCCTACCGCACCGACTGATGTTAAAATTATAATATAAAAAATTACTGATCTCCCTTTTTCACCGACTGATGATAACATGACTCGCTACCTTATCGACATATGATAAAATGATAATATACAAATTACCAACTTACCCGTTCTACCGACCGATGGCAATAAACTGTTTAACCGATACATGGTCACTTAGCACGGAACAGAACCTTATAGTGTTAACTTAGCAGGAATCTCCATCACCACTCTCACTGTCTTACCGGCTTAGCATGGAAACAGAACCTCATAATGTTAATTTAGCAGGAATCTCCATTACGTATTAGTACGTTTCAGTCCTGCATCCAAGGAATCCACGCATTCCATGACTTCATTGTCTGGGGGTAGAAGTAGAGGAAACTTAAATGGTTTGAGATTTGAAGAGTTATCGTTGAACTGGCATGAGATATCTGTAGCTGTAGCTTTATTGGATTAAAAAAACTTTTCTTGTAGGACTGCAGAGACGGTTTTGCAGTTGTTTCCAATGTCTACTGATTTGTTGCATAAGAAGTACATTGCAATATCAGCAGATAGGTCGTTACAATGAGAACTGTCGCCATCAGTTAATTGTAAGTATTCTGGTATACTTGAGATACTGGCAGGGTGGAGGTATATCAGAGCGGTCTGAAACAAGCGACTATTTAAATTGTCATGGGCGACTGAAAATACGTATAGCCTAGCCAAAATAAAAATATGCCTATTTTTGTTTTGTTTTGCTATAGAGTCATTTTTGTGCTATAGACCTATTTGTACTATAAAGCTATTTCCGTACTATATAGCTGTGCCATAAAGTCATTTTTGTGCGATAAATCTGCAAAGATTGTAATTTTTGTAGAATTCTTCTTGTTGTAAAATTGTTACATAATATTTCTAAGATATGAGAAGAGGACAAAATCTATCTCCAAATCTCAAAGAACAAATAACTCCAATATTGAATAGATTAGTTTATAACTTATTATGAGAAATTGAACTGTAAAAAGAAGTTGAATTTTAACGTTTTAAAAAAAGAAATAGACATATTTTTATCATGCCCAGGCTTTACGAATTTCCAGTCGCTCGTGAAAGTTTAAACAGTCCCTTATTTTGGACCACTTTAACGCATATCTGTCTTCTAAAACTTAAGACGAGAGCGAAGCTGGGGCCGGAAAAACCAGCTCTTAGAAAGGTTACTGTAGAAGCTGGCACTATTCCAATATCTTCCAGTGATTTTTGAGTATAACAGGACATGTTAGACAGAGTTAGACGTTTATTCTGAGTTATCAAAGTTCATAGTTCCAGATTGTCTTTACCTATGCTTAGAGTCGTATCCTCTTCAGTAAGGGCACGGACAGTTTGATTCCTGTCTAGGAACGTACATACCCTTCTATTGGAGATCCTGGAAGTAAATTTAAGACTGCTTGAGCTGACGAGCCAACCCACATCATTCGCATAGTCTTCTATAGAGATATCTTGAATAGGCTCAATAACAATAGCTGTAGAGTCGTACGAGCGCTTTTGTCATTCATGACTGACTCACCCGGATCTTTGTCGGCTCTCTGATCACATGCGCAGAAGAATTGCGCAACTCCCTTTTACAGGGTCGTACTATCCTTTTGTCTCCCCCCCCCCCCCCCCTTATTCCTCGTGTTACAAAGTAGTATTCTCCTCGCAGCACGGTGTCTGCCTCGGCAGTAGTAAAGCTAAGCGGGTGCTGCTCCAGATTTTGCACGAACCTCGGGGTTCGAATCTCAGCGAGTGCGATTTTTTTCGAAAGCGTTTAATGATTATTGATTAATTAATGATTAATTATCATTATTATTTTTTTTTCGAACTTTTTTTGGGTGAACCCGGTTTTTGGTAATAGCCACGGACTAAGTCAAGTGACTGATGAGATGAAGATGTTATAAGTTATTTCAATACGTTGATTGAAAACATTTGAGATGATGTTGCAGGTACAAACTTAGAAGCATGGTGTAGTTTGCAGTTTGGCTTTGCCGCTATTATCCTTACACAGCGGCCGCGAGTGTTGAAGGTGACACCAGTCGCCTCTGGATGCTGTCTTAGAGCTACCATCTATCACGCCATAGGTTCTTAGTCACTTGCTTCCTGATGGTCTAGGAAGTTTCCTACAATGCGACAGGTGTTTAATAAAACCGCCTTTTGAGCTGCCGCCAGTACCCTGCTGACTCCTAAATGTTGAAGATGTTCAGTGCATCTTGCGTGCACATTACCTGTAGCCGAAATCACAATAGGCTGAATAGATGCATGTTTCACATTCCTATATATTGCCTTAGCTTCATGCCTTAGCTCGCTATAGTTATGAATCTTGGTTGTATAGGTTGCCTGCAAATTTCGGTTAAGCGGACAAGCAATGTCGATGATGTAGACTCTTCCACCTTTTTTCTCTCGCATCACGATTTCAGGTCGATTGGCTCGGATGTAATGATCCGTCTGGATAGTCACATCCCAATATAAGATGTAATCTTCATTTTCTAAAACGGACATTGGAATGTATCTATAGAGAGGCATCCATTCTGTTAACAGTCCTAGGTTTCGGGCAAGTTGTTGATGTATAATGCCCACCACATCATTATGTCTGTGATTATATTCTCTTTGAGCCATTACGCGGCTTTACAGATGGTGTTGTAAAGCGTAACATCTTGCTTGCTGTTAAAATAGTCTCGCAACTGTATAACTTGTGACTCACACAGTTTTCTGACATCTACAATGCCCCTGCCCCCTCTATGTCGTGGTAGAACTACCCTCTCAATCGCCGAATTAATGTGGTGCATTCGGTGTTTCGCCATTTCTACGCGGATGATTCTGTTTAATCGTTCGAGATCAGTGTTCGACCATTTGATGAGCCCAAAGGAGAACGTGAGAACAGGGATGGTATAGGTGTTGATTGCCCTGATCTTGTTTGCCGAGTTAAGAGAACTCTTCAGAACCAATTTGAGTCTTTTCGTGAAGGTAGTCGTTAGGCTTTTCTTAACTATCGTATGCTGAATACCCTTAGATTCGAGAATACCCAGGTATTTATATGACTCGCCCTCAGCCATTGCCTCGATGTCATTCCCGAAATCGTTCTCTATCTCTGCGGTCCCTAATTCTCATCTGGTTAAATGCACTATTCGGCATTTATCTAGTCCAAACTCCATGTTGATATCATTGGAAAACTGCTTTGTAACATCAATCACTTGCTGCAGTTTCTCGTCCGAACTAGCGTATAGCTTCAGGTCATCCATGTATAGAAGATGGGTCACTTGATGACCATCCTCATTATCATTTACTCGGAACCCATGAGACATGCTATTTAAAGTTTTGCTCAGTGGGTTCAACGCTAAACAGAACCATAATGCACTGAAGGAGTCTGCTTGGAATATACCCGTCTTAATGCGTATTGATCTAGTTATCCTCGGTTGTCCATGATCAAAATACTTGATTCTTGTACCCCAAAGCATCCTCGCACGACTTAGGAAGTCAATGATGCGTGGACAAATTTTGTATACTTTTAAGACTTCAAGCAAATAGTCATTGCTTGCTTGTAGTCAATGTATGCCATGTGCAAGTTCCTTTGGTGTTTACGAGCTTGCGTCATGGCAACAGCATCTATGGTGACTAGATCTTTACTGCCTCGGGAGTTTTTACAACATCCTTTTTGTTTTTCTGTAAGGATGTCATTCTCGTCACAGTGAGAATAAACCTTATCTGCTATGATAGCTGTAAGACATTTATATTTTGTTGGAAGACAGGCTATCGGTTGAAATTCAGATGGATTATGAGCGTCTTGTTTTTTAGGCAACATATACGTAGTACCCTGCAGCATAAAGCCTGGCATCAGATCTGGATTTTCGATGATCTTCTGAAAACACCGTGCCAACGCAGGATGCACACTCGTCAGGTACTTATACCAGAAATTGTGGACCATGTCCGGACCTGGAGCTTTCCAGTTACATGCTTTTTTCAAAACCGCTGAAACATCTAAAGCTGTGATGTTCGTCAGCTCCATTTCTTGCTCTTGCTTCCTCTAGTTGGAACCACGCAGTGTGCAAATTGCTTCTGTTAGTTTTTTCCCAAACTTCTGACCAATAGTTAGTCATTTCTTCCAATTGAGGGACTTCGGTGTCTTGCTGGTCATTTTGCTGTACACTGAGTTCACGATAGAACCTTCTTTCGTCTATCTGAGAGGTTCGATTTTGTTGCCTTCTTGCACTACTTTTCTTGTAGCGACGCAGTCTAGCTGTAAGAACATCAAGTCTCTGCCGCTGGGAGTCTATAATCTCATCCAATATTGCTGGTTTCAATGTTTCGATGTACCGAGGGTGGATAATTTTAATAACATTGTGTATCATCTTTCTGGTTCTATTTCCTTTTTTATATTGAGTCAGTCGACCCAATTTGCACCTTACTTTGCTGACATCCATATCCAACCTGATCTTCCATGGCGGATCTCGCTCCTGTCTTGGGGCGAAGACTGCATTTATAGGCCTAGTTCTGCGGCCCAACGTTCTAACGGTTGCCACAGCTGCTCAGTATACAAGAGTTTGCACCTCTAACGCATTTTGTGTTGCGTTCAAATGCATAGGTAAAACCGTGCTGTTTAGGTGTTCTATTAGTACACGCAGATCATTAGTAATGTTCATCTTGGGCAGTGAATGCCTTTGTGTTGGTCTCACATGTCTGAACTCTAGTAGAGCATGACCAAAATTCCTTTCAAGGTGCTGTAGATTTTCTGGGACTTCGCTGTTTATAACATCGTTTATGATAGCCGGATGTGGTTCTAGTCCATCCGGTACTTGATGTTCATTATTCCTAGCACCTATGTCTTCAGCTGCAATCAAGTTTTAGTTTTCCACATCTTCTAATGGAAGTTCATCAATAGGAAGCTGCTGTTCCACTTCCATTTCGATGGCAGCTATTTCAACAGCCGAAAGCAATTTGTTTACAGATATCGAGCGTTTTTGATCTGCTAGATTCTGCTCATTTATTCTTGTGGCTAGCCCTGAGTACTTAAGTGAGAAGAGACGATGATGATCTCTCCTTACACTTTGCCCACTTTTCTTTGCCAAAAAATAAAAGCGCATCACATCTCTGTTCATATGGTATGCCCATTTTAATCGCTTCCTTGGTTGTTGAACTTCGGCTTCTGGCACTGGATGTATTAGGCCATCTACCTCAGGAGGATGTGGTGGTGCTGGATCATCACCAGGTTGAGGAAGAACATCAATTGCCACTGCTTGTTCGTGTGACGCGGCTTCCTCTAACTGCTGTTCATTGCCGTTGTTCTTCCACTCCAAATCAACCTGCTGTTTAATCTCCATTGCTCGATCTTCTGAGATGAGTAGATTAATCCTGATGTCCTTCACCTTAGCGATAAGATCTCTCAATGCGACTTTCTCTATTTGAGGATACTTTGCGGCAAATTTCCTTCTGAAATTTTGTGCTTCTTTGCGTGATGTTTCAAACTTCGCACTTTCATAATAGAGACGCATCAATTCCTCATTCATTGTGGTATCCCACTTGATGCTCTCCCACGGTATTTCTGTTGAAGTGGTTGGCTGCAAATAGCTAACACTAGCCAAAGCATCCTCAGCAGACGCAGTTGATGTTTCACTGCTTACCGTATGTCGCAGATGTTCTTGCTGGCCAGCTGTTTGATTAGTGAGGTCTGCCTGACCATCTCGCAGCTCGCCATCACCACCGTCCCGCATGCTGTGGCCCCCAGCGGTGGCTCCAGGGGCGCCCCGACGATCCTCGGGTAGCGACAAGCGTTTCAAAAATTTCAAAATACTCTCCATTATCATTTATGGGTTTTAATGTTCCTCTTAGTCACTTTCCTCTTCGTTTTCTGCCGGTCTGGCATGGGAAAACCTGTCAGTAGCAATGCTAGGGCCAAAATACCCTTCAAATCCATGAGAGGAAAGCTCAAGCCCTACCGCGAAGGCAACGCGAGAACACCTTCGGTAGGGGTATTATTATTATTAATTTATTATTATCATTACTAATTATTATTATTAATTATTAATTAATTATTATCATTACTAATCATTATTATTAATTATTAATCAAATAATATCATTACTAATTATTATTATTAATTATTCAATTAATAAAACAGATTTTGCCATCAGCTAATAAGACAGGTAGGTGTGTACGGCACAAAGTTTCCGAGTAGGTAGATTACGTTATGTAGGTAGGGTTTGAATCTCAGCGAGTGTGATTTCTTCTTCAAAAGCGTTTAATAATTATTGATTAATTACTAATTAATTAATTATTGTTAATTATTTATTATTATCACTAATAATCATGATTTATTAACAAATAATTATTAATTGATTATTCATTAATAATTATATAATTGATAAAACAGATTTTACCATCAGCTGATAAGACTGGTAGGCGAGCACTTGTTTTTTTTTTTTTTTCAAAAGCGTTTAATAATAATTGATGAACTAATAATTAATAATTATTGTCAATTAATTATTATTATCACTCACTATTATTATCAATTATTATTTAATTATTAAATAATTATTGATTATTAATTATTTAAATGATAAAACAGTTTTTACCATCAGCTGATAAGACAGGTAGGTGACCACTTGTTTATTTGAATATTTTACAATACGTTGATAAGGTAGAGAGCACCGGGACTTGCATGTTGGTGGCGGAAGTGAGAACGTGTTTGGTGACAGGTGGTGAGAGGATTTTACTGAATTTGTGTGGAAGGTGTGAGTGGAGAGTGAGGGTGGAAGCCGAGGAGGTGAGTAGAGTTGTGTGGGGTGGATTGGGGAGATAAAAAGTGGTTTTTGACGAGGGAGTGAGGTGGGATTAAGGTAGATAGTGAAAGTGAGGTTAGGTTGGCAAGCAGTCGGAGGAGCTTGCGGTCGGGAGTCTTGGGCATTTGAGGGCTCAGGGGTGGTTATAGCAGAGTTAGGGGATGTAAAGGGAGAGAAAGGGGTGTCTGCAGGGGCCGTAAGTTATAGAAAAAGAAAAAAAACAAGGGAAATAAAGGGAAAATTTGGCGGCGAAGCTGCAGAGACATCTGTCGGCCGCGGTGGGTGTTGCATGGAGAATTCCCAGTTACCGGCGGCAGAGCGGGAGGTAAGCAGTGAGAGTGCTGTCAGTGCTGCTAGTGAAGTTGACGGGGAGGAAATTTTCCACGTGCCACGACGGACAACAAGGCGTGGCTCGGGGTCGAGTAGCGCGTCTGGGAGAGGGGGAAGGCGGAACGAAGGAAGCGAGAAGGTAAGGGAGAGAGAGTCGAGCACAAGTGACGGGGAGGATCTCTTGAAGAGGAAGAGAGACAGCCGAGAGAGTCCGGACAAAAGCGAATTGGAGAGTCCATTCAAAAAAAGCGTGAGAACACGTAGGTCACCCCCCCAAAAAATGGAGGGATTGTCAGAGAAGGAGGCTATCGGGATGCTGGTAGGCGAGATCAGGGAGCTAAGGAAGGACGTGAAGGGGACGAAAGAGCAGGTGGAAGGTATGAGGGAAGAAATGAGAATTAGAGATGAGAAATGGGAAAAGGAGATGAAAGAGATGAGGGAGAGAGTAGAGGGGTTAGAGCGGGAAAGGAAAGAGAAGGAAGTTAAAATAAAGCAGATGGGAGAGGAGATCAGGCTGTGGCAGGAAAGGACGGTAAAGAGACTTGAGAAGGTGGAGGGCAGGACGGAAATGGAAGTAGGTGACGGAGGTGGGGGAAGTGAGATTAAAGGTATTTGGGAAAGGGTAGAGAATATGATAAAAGATAAAGTAGGAGAGCGTAGGAATGAAAAGGAGGAGAGGGCGGATAGGGAACGGATAAGGGCAATGGAGTTGAGAATGGAGAGAAAAGAGAAGGCAGAGAGGAGAAATAATATTGTGATAAGAGGGTTGAAGTTAAAGAGTGGAGAAGAAAGGGAGGGCGTGGAAGAGCTGCTACAGAGCATAGGGTGGGTTAAAGGCAGGGTAGGGAAAATTAAGTTGGAGGGGAGGAAAGAGAAGGAAGTGGCGGTTGTGGAGTTGGAGAGCTGGGAAGAAAAGCTGGGGGTAATGCGGAATAAGAGTAGGATACAGGATGCGGGAGTTTTCATAGATCACGATTTGACGAGAAAGGAAAGGGAGGTACAGAGAATGCTTTATGACAGGGCGAGGAGGGAGAAGAGAGAAGGGAGATCGGCGAAGGTAGGATATAGAAAAATAAGAGTAGACGGGAAGATGTTGGTGTGGGATGAGGAGAGAGAGGTGTTGAAGGAAGTGCAGGGGGATTTGTTTCGTAGGAAGTAGGGGGGTGGGGGTAACGCAGGGTAGAGGAGTAGTGAAGGTGCTATACTGGAACGTAGCAGGGGTAAAAAAGAAGGACGAGGAGTTCTGGCGGTATATCCAGGAATTTGATGTTGTTGGACTGGTAGAGACGTGGGTAGAAAGAAAGGAATGGGATAGAATAGAGCCAAAGCTACCAAGGGGGTATAGGTGGAGACTTCAGGAGGCGGTCAGAGTGAAGGAGAAAGGAAGGGCCAGTGGGGGAATTATAACCGGGGTTAGACATGGATTAGAGGAAAAAGTTCAAGGAGAGGAAGAGGGGGAGGGAGTGCAAATGAGGGAAATAAAAATAGGAGGGATAAAGTGTAAGTTTGTGACAGTGTACAACAAGGATGGGATGGAAAGAATTAAAGAAAGAGTGGAAGACCTGCTGGGCGAAAGAGAAGAGGGTATGGTGGTACTGGGTGGGGACTTTAATGCGAGAATGGGGAGCGAAGGGGAACTTTACAGGGAAGGGGAGAGCTTCGAGAGGAAATCGAAGGATAATGTAATAAATAAGGAGGGGGAGATTCTAAGGGACTGGATGGAGGATAGAGGGTGGGCAGTGGCGAATGGTATGGCAAATGGGGACGAAGAGGGAGAATACACATATGTAAGTAAGGTGGGGGTATCGGTGATAGATTATGTGGTCATGAATATGCAAGGATGGGAGGAGACGGAAATTTCGCAGTAGAGGGGAGGGTGGAATCAGACCATCAGCCATTGAGTCTGTGGATAAGAGGTGAGGGTGGCGGAAGACAAGGCAGGGAAGAAGTCCCGATAGGGGAGAGGGTGACCTGGACGAGGGAGGCGGTGGAGAAGTATCAAGAGGAGCTAGGAAAGGTACGCTTTGGAGGGGAGTCGGTGGAACAGATATGGGAGGATCTGAAAGAGAAGGTGAAAGGTTGTGTGCAAAGGAAGGTATTTAGAAAGAAGAAGAAAGGAATGGTGAAGCCGTGGTGGGATAGGAAATGTAAAAAGATGAAGAGGAAGGTGAAGAGGAAGTACAAGAAGTGGAAAGAGGGTAATGCGAGAAGGGAGGAGTACGTAGAAATGAGGAAGGGGTTTAGATTGGTGTGTAAGAATAAAGAACAGGAAAAGGAGAAAGATCTGGAAGAGGAGTTAGCAAATGTTAAGACAGAAGGGGACGTCTGGAAGATAATAAATAGGTTTAGGAAGCGTAGGGTGGGGGTTAGCGAGAAGATAGGGAGTGAGGAGTGGAGAGAGTTTTTCAAAGAATCATTCCAGGGCTCGGATTCAAGGAAGAAGGATGGGGGAAGTAGAAGAACGGGGGAGGCAGAGATGGAGGAGTTGAATGACGAAGAGATAGAGAAGCAGATAAGGAAGTTGAAAAGGTCAAAAGCAGCAGGGCTGGATGGGGTAGAGAACGAAGCATGGCTGTTTAGTACACAAGAGGTTAGGGAGAGGCTGAAGGGGGTAGTGAAAAAAGTATGGAGGGGCGAGGGATTCCCAGGAGGGTGGAGAGAAGGGCTAATAGTGCCACTGTATAAGAAAGGGGATAGAGATAGGCAGGAAAATTATAGAGGGATTACGCTAATGAATACGGCGTATAAGGTATACGCGATGGTAGTGGCAGAGAGACTGCGGAAGGATGTCGAGGGGAAAGGAATATTGCCGGAGACGCAGGCGGGATTTAGGGCGGGTAGGAGTACTATTGACAATATCTACGTGATGCAGCACGTGGTGGATAGAGAATTAGCGAAGAAGGGGACGAGAGTGTACGCGTTTTTTGTGGATCTCAAAGCCGCGTTTCCATCGGTAGATAGGGGGAGGTTGTGGGAGGCAATGGAGGATAGGGGAGTAGAGAGAGGCCTAATTGAAAGGGTAAGGGAGATATATGAAGAGACCAAAGACAAGGTAAGAGGAGGGGAGGGGATTTCCGAGGGATTCTGGATGGATAGGGGTCTAAGGCATGGGTGTACACTTAGCCCAACGCCTTTTGCGATTTTAATTGCGGATATGGAAAGTAAGCTGGAGGCCGGGGTGGTAGGAGGAGTAAGGATAGGAGGGGTTAGAATTTGGTCACTAGCGTATGCTGATGACATAGTGTTGCTGGCAACCAGCGAGGAGGCCTTAAAGGAGATGATGAAGAGGTTGAGAAGATACCTGGATGAAAAGGGGTTAGAGCTGAATGCGGAAAAATCCAAGGTTATGGTGTTCAGAAAAGGAGGGGAAGGGATAAGGGAAGGGAGTGGAAGTGGAAGGGAAAGGAGGTACAGGAGGTGAAAGAGTTTGTGTACCTGGGCTTCGTGTTTCGAAGGAATGGGGGAGTAGATGGTCACATAAAATAGAGAGTGAGGAGGGCAAATGTGGTGATGAGGCAGGTGTGGGGGTTGGGAATGAAGTTATTCGCAGATGACTTTGGAAGGAGAATGAAATTGTTTGATTCACTAGTGATGAGTGTGCTATTGTATGGGGTAGAGGTGTGGGGGTGGAAGGAAAGTGAAGAGGTAAATAGAACGCAGGAGAGGTATGTAAAGTGGACCCTGGGGTTGGCAAGGAACACGCCTAATTATATTGTCAGGAGGGAGACGGGGAGAACGAGTGTAGGAATTCTAGCAGGGAGCCGGGCGTGTAAATATGAGGAGAAATTTTTGGAAGAGGGGGAAGTAGGCTGATTAGGGAGTGTTGGTGGGAGAAGGAGAACAGGGGAGGGGGTGGGAAGATGGAGGCGGAGAGGGAACGGTATTTTAGAATGAATGGATTGCAGATGGATGAAGTGAGAAGGATGCAAGAGGAAGGAAGGAAGGTTTATGAATTGGTTGAGCAAAACAGCATGGAGAGAGAGAAGACAGAAGGGGAAGAGAGAATAAGAGAGTCAAGATTTAACGGGAACTATGTGTGGATTATGCCAAGGGCAAGAGCGCAATATTTGTGTGTGAAAGGAGAGAAAGGAAGTCAGGAACTTATAGCGAGGATGAGGTGTGGTTGTATGGAGGGTTTCAATAGGTTATGGCTCTCTCGAGAGAAGAGGATGTGTGAACTGTGCGGAAAGGGGGATGCAAGAGTGGAGCACTGGCTGGAGGAGTGCGGGGAGGTGGAAAGAAGTGAGATAAGCATGGAGGCATTGTTGCATGAAAAGGGGAAAAAAAGGGCAGTAGCATGGGTGAAGGGAGTGGTGGGTAAGATGGAGATGAAGAGAAGGAAGGAGGAAGAGGAGTGGAGAAGGAAAGATTGTAAATAGGAGAGAAAGTAGATATAAGTAAGATGTAAATATTGTAAATAGTAGATAAGTAATAGGTATTAGCTGCGAAAACAGAGGTTGGCAAGCGAGGCAATGCAAAAAAGTAGGGACATGCGAGCGAGGCGAGGCGAAGCGAG
Source organism: Andricus quercusramuli (assembly GCA_932178445.1). Taxonomy (NCBI): domain Eukaryota; kingdom Metazoa; phylum Arthropoda; class Insecta; order Hymenoptera; family Cynipidae; genus Andricus; species Andricus quercusramuli. The sequence continues at coordinate 50,583 of CAKNXH010057338.1, forward strand.
GAAGGCAAGGCGATACGAGCGTGCGGCTTAGAGATAAGGAATGGATGGATGTTAGTTCTTAAGGGTTAGTTTTAAGGAAATTCTGTGAAAAATGGATGCGTAAGCAAGTCAATTTTTGAAGGCCAGCAGGCTGAAAAATAAACGTTTATCTAGGTAGAGAGCACCGTTACCATCAGTCGGTAATGTAGGGAGGTTGATAATTTTTTATATAAACATTTTCTCATCGGTCGGTAAAACAGCAGAGGCCGGTAGTGCAGACACCCTGTCACAGATGGAGCCACATTTTATATTTCTGAAGCCTACGTCACCAGTAAGGGTTATATAGGCATTAATAACAGATGGCACCACAGTGAAATTAATCAGTGTGATAAGGATTTTATCAATAGACGGTAGTGCATGTGTGGACCGTGAATTGAGTCAATCAGGAGGTCTACCCTGCCGACAAACAATGCGCGTTAGGATTCCCTGCGTGGTGACACTGTGAGGGGAATCCCCCTATTAAAATAAACGCGCATGCGCAGTTTGATACTCAGCTTGTGAATGGAAATGGAGGTAGGGTGGGGTTGCACTGCAAGGGAAATCCCCTACTAAAGTGTTGCACATGAGCAGAGTGGGGGTTTCTGCCTATAAAAGGCGTCTCTCTGGAGTGATTCTTTCATTCAGCAACCAGACGTCCTAGTGGAAGGTACTACTCCTGCAGCAGTCCGAAATGTCTGGAAAGCGCAAGGCGTGTAAGCAGCAGAATCAGCGGAGACCACTGAAGCTAAGTCGAAATACCATCACCCTGGATGAACATGAGGTACTGATTCGCAAGACAGAAGAAGCAGCAGCCATGATTTCAGGATGTGAAGATGGTGACTCTAAGAAAGAGTTTATTTACAGATGGGTAAAACAATGTTTTACCAATATAGAAACACTAATATCCATACTGAATACTCTTTATTTGACATCTGAGAAGCAGAGATGCCTCCACATTATTAATCAACTAATCAGTTTGGAGGCCATTTTTCCAACTGCACTTAAGACGTGGAGGATCTATGAATGAACCGGATGCAGCTGGCGAAGGAGAGGATATAACCAACCGAGTTCAGTGGACTGGCTCTGAGAAAACATTTCAATGACGTCTACAAACTAATTCAATAAAAAATCTTGCGCATATAGATATGAGCCGTTTTTTAAGTGATGCCTTTGCATTATTCCATGAACGAATACGATGTGTATTAAATGAGTATGGACCTGTCAAAGTTTACGGTGTGCTAGTAGCTAAATATAGACATGCAACAAAGGATGATCAGTCTGGTCACGTAGAAACATTTCTGGCCGCTACGAACGATATATTCCCGACGACGTTGTTAGACGATTGGTTTAATGAACATATGGAACAACCAACCCTGCAAAAAGTTGAAGAATTCCAGGAAGCTGATTCCGAATGGACATTGCATTCAATCATACACCTGGAAATCAATGTGAATAAATATAATGCTTTGCAGGCTAGTTCATTTATCCCACTACCTTATCCAATTAAGATAAAGCACACATGCATAAATATAGAAAATAAGGATGATAATCAATGCTTCAAGTGGGCTGTTCTCTCAGCATTATATTCAGCTGATAGACAGATTCATCCTGAACGTGTTTCTAATTATAATGTGTATAAGGATAGGTTAGATTTTACTGGTATTGAATTTTCTGTAACTTTAAAAAATATCCCGAAGTTTGAGCGACAAAATGAAATCTCAATCAATGTATATGGCCTTGTACGAAGGAAGTTTGATTACACTGTTTTCCCCTTATATGTTACATCAGAAAAGAGGGGGCGACATGTTAATCTTTTACACGTAGAAGGCGGATACATTGATGATTGCATTGATGATAATGTGTTTGAAATAGATGATGAAGGGATCGATACTTCAAATTTCCACTTGTATGGTTTAAAGATCTGTCTGCACTAGTTAGTGAGTAATTATCTAAAAATAAACGCAAAAAGTATATTTGCCATCGATGCCTTCATTATTTTTCGAGTGCAGAAAAGTTGTGTGAATACAATGATAATTGTAAAAAGATGAAGCATTGTAGAATCAAATCACCGAAACTTGCGAAAAATATAATTGAGTTCACCAACTATCAAAATAAGGAGAAGGTAACGTTTGTCGTGTATGCCGATTGCGAGTGTCTGTTGCTTCCCGTTGAGGAGTCTCTGGAGAAGATAAATAACAGTGAGATCTTCCAGAAGCACCAGATACTAAGCATAGGCTATTACATAAAATGTAGTTATGGTGACGCACTTTCCGACTATAGGGCATGCCCGGAAGATGAAGCGGATCCTGCCAAATGGTTTGCACATGAATTGCAATAATTGGCAGATGATGTTGAAACAGTATTCATGTGCCCCATACCTATGGAGAAGTTGACTACTGAGCAGAAGGCTGCCTTTAGGGAAGCTACTACCTGCCACATTTGTGAGCAGAGTATAGCACCCGGCCAAAAGAAAGTGCGTGACCATTCACATTTAACTGGCAAATACCGAGGGCCTGCGCATGAAGATTGTAATCTAAATTACAAAGATGCTCGTGCCATACCCGTTGTCTTCCATAATTTGAGTGGGTATGATGCTTATTTCATTATTCGCTAAGTAGCCACAGAGTTTGAAGGTCGAATTGATCCACTCCCTCTGAATAAAGAGAGGTCTATTAGCTTCACGAAAAATGTTAGAGAGAGTGAGATCAAATTCGGCTTTATTGATTCATTCCGCTGTATGGCTTCCTCGCTAGATAAATTAGCATCATACCTTGACGAATACAAAATAGCAGGTAGACTATTTTCAAATTTGAGTGCTGAAAAAATAAATTGCTCACGCGAAAAGAAGTTTTTCCTTATGAGTACTTTGACTCTAGGTAAAAGCTCAAAGAAACGCAACTACCGCCTACAGGAAAATTCTATAGCACATTAAATGACTCTACAATTTCATATGAAGATTATGAGCATGCATAATGGGTATGGTCAGAATTGTTTGCAAAAATCTTAGCGATTAAGTGTATCTGTACATGAAAACGGATGTGTTACTACTTGCAGATATCTTTGAAAACTTCCGTGATCAGTGTCTGAAAGCATATTTGACCTGGGATGCCATGTTAAAATATACTAGAGCAAAACTAGAGCTCCTCACTGACATTGGAATAGTCCTTTTCATTGAGTTAGGTATAAGGGGAGGAGTAAGTCAATACTTCAACAGTTATGCCAAAGCCAATAATCCCTATATGTAAGTTCACAATGACAATGATGAGATTCCCGCCTCGCACTGTGGAAGAGCCTCGGTGGCCCATGCGGTGAACACTAGCCTAGCAAGGGAGTTGTTCATCCCTGGAGAGTCGTGTGACCGGTACCTCTAGAGAAAAAGGTTCTCTAAGTACTTAAGGCTGTTGCTCTTGGTGGTTCAGAAACCACCTTAAACTGTAGGTCCCCCTCCCACCACCAAGAAAGTGCGTGGAGGTGCGTGTGAAGGAATTGGGAAGAGATACAAGAAAAATGTAAACCCTTAGGGGACACATTAGAAGTTTCCATTCCAGACTATTCCATTCCACTGACATTGATAAAGTCCTTTTTATTGAGTTAGGTATAAGGGTGGAGTCAGTCAATGCTCCAACCGTTATTCCAAAGCCAATAATCCCTATATGGAAGTTTACAATGACAATGATGAGATCATCTATGTAGTATATTTTGACGGCAACAACCTCTATGGTTGGGCAATGGCACAAGCACTTCCATTTAGTGGTTTCGAGTGGGTATCCAATGATGACAATAGCTTCAACATTATTGTTCCCGATGATACCTCTGTTGGCTATATGGTCGCAGTAGATTTGGATTACCCCGAAGAACTTCATGATACTCACAGTGATTTACTCTGTTGCACTGCAGACTCGAAACCACCTGGGTCAAAGCAGGAGAAACCTGTTCAAACTCATGAACAATGCTGTGTATGGTAACACAATGGAGAATGTGCGTAAACATGTAGATGTTAAACTCGTGACATAGTGGGAGGGTAAGTATGGAGCAGAAGCCCTTACAGCTAGACCCAATTTCCACAGCCGTGCAATCTTTCATGAAGATCCAGTGGCTGTGGAACTTAGAAAGACTGAGGTTTTGATGAACCAAACCCATCTATGTGGGGCTTAGTGTGCTAGAAATTTCGAAAACCTTAATCTATGACTTCCATTATGGTTATATGCTTAAAAATACGGTAAAAAATGTAAACTGCTACACACAGACACTGTTAGCTTAATTTATGAAATTAAATGTCCAGATATTTACATGGATATGAAACAAGATATCAACAAGTTTGACACATCCGATTATCCTGTAAATAACGTTTACGGTATGCCTCAAGTCAACAAACATGTTCTAGGCCTCATGAAAGAAGAGTGCAGTGGACAGGTTATTGCTGAATTTGTTGGCTTGAGGAGTAGGATGTACAGTATCCGCGTAAAGGGCCAAGATTTTTTAAAGAAAGCCGAGGGTATAAAATCAGGTGTTGTACAGAAATCTATCAACTTTGATGACTACGTTGATTGCTTGACAAATGCTGCGATTCAAAGTAAAACGCAGTATATCATTAGATCACGTCTTCATCAAGTTGATACGGTTAAACAGTGAAAGTGGCCTTGAGCCCCTTTTATCACAAACGGTATCTTTTACCTGAAAGCACCGATACGCTAGCTTGCGGCCATTATAAGGTTAATAATAATGATACCGATGTGAACAATTAACCTATAAATCGACGGACATATTGTAAATAGTTTATAAGTCGATAAAAAACATTGTCGGGATTGATGATGATTGTAAAAACATGAATAAATGAGAGACTTTTTGTATACATTTCATATGTTTTTATTTAATAATACCTTACACCTGATTACATTCATAAGTTTGTTAAAATTAGTTTTAATGTTAGATTAGCATTAGTTTCGTTATACTTTAATACTAGTTAACATTAGTTTTAAAGCTTAGTTTAATGTTACTTTAACGTTAGCTTAACTTTATTTCAACGTTAGCTTAACTTTATTTCAACGTTAGCTTAAAGTTACTTCAACGTTAGCTTAATATTACTTTAACGTTAGCGTGACGTTACTTTAACGTTACCTTAACGTTGCTTTGACGTTAGCTCAACGATACTTTAACGTTAACTTAACGTTATACTAACGTTAACTCACCGTGACTTTAACGTTACTTTAATGTAATAACTTGAATAATTAAATAATAAACTACATAATTAATTTATTGTCTTATTCTAACAGGACAGGGAATTTGGATTAAATATACGTAGTTTCATTCGTTCAATATACATTTTTATTCAACAACTATCTTAAACTAGTTCTAATAGATCACACTCATTATAAAAAATCTTGACCTAAATTTATAAAAGTATTCACTAGTATATTACGTATTTTTGACGCAATTTATTATTAAGTGCTCGACACAGAGGGCTTTGTAGTGAATGGTTACCATAAATAAAAAATTGCAGCTGATACACAAGATCGTTTGGATCCGTATGACGCAATATACAACGTTCAAGATGGGATAGCTCCTCATCATTAACACCATCTTCCTCCTCATTATCATCCTTCTCCTCCTCCTCCTTCTCCTTCTCCTCCTCATTATCATTATCCTCACCCTCCTCATTATCCTCCTCCTCATTATCCTCCTCCTCATTACTCTCCTCCTTCTCATTATCATTATCATCATCATTACCCTCCGCCTCTCCGTACTCATCCTTCTCCTATAAATAAGACTCCTTGATTGTGATTAGGTCAGTATAGTCTGAGACATCAACGCATCAACATGTTTCGAATCGAACGAGATGTGCTGAGTCAAATAGAAAAAGCTAGTAATGAAATTCGACGTAAACATCGTACGTTCAGGTTGGGTAATGAAGCTACCGAAAGTATTTCGAGAGTGACTTTCAAAGCTATAGTTACACCACTACAAAAGATAGTAGATATATCAGATAAATCAATCAAACAAAATATATTACTGAAAAATAAAATTGAAAAAGATGAAGACGAAGAAGGAGAAAATGAAGAAGAAAATGATGATCTTTCTTTCATGACTGCTGATGGTGATAGTGATGATTTTGATCAGGGGTATGATCAAACAATGTTTGAAGAAAATATTGAACCTATTGATGATCGTGACAAGTTGACAAATAAATTTATTGGACTATTAAATGAAAATAGGGAAAAATATTTGGATATGGTTTATGGTGTACGAAAACTTAGTGATGGTACACTCATGATTGGTGACACACCTATTGGCTTTAGTGGAGAATATATCAAGGTTGGTGAAAGACTTGACATGAAAACCACTGGTTCATTAGAACTTTTATTCAAGCGAAACCCCGATGAAATTTATATAAGCCCTGATGATCTAAAAAAACTATGAAGAAATTCTTATACCTACAAATGCACACAAGAAGAATTATAGTCCTACTTCACCTATTCGCTCAAACAATACTGCAAAATATAAAAATATTATAATGAAACTTTTTCCACATAAACGATTATCAACAACTGGAAGTTCATTAAAGAAAAAGAAACGATTAAGGAGTTTACCACCTAACCCCATGATAGCAAGGAAAGACTCAATACCAGACTACGTTTATTGGGATGATCCAAATGAGCTAGTCGATCGTCTTCGTTTACTGCTGGCATCACAAGCAGCAGGAAACATAAGTCACAGTAATGAAATAGTTTCCGTCATTGAAGAATTGCAGGAGGCTCAAATCATATATTAAGAGAGTGCAGATGAACAAAACGTCAGTATTGAAATAAGCATTGACGTGTTTGGACATAATTGTCAGTTAACCTCTGTACAATCTTAAGATGGCTTCTACATGTCAAAATTGTTCAAGAGTTTTTTCACGAGTAGATAACTTGCAGAGACATCAGATGTGCTCATGCAAGAAAGTACAGAATCTCTCTTCCCACATGAACAGCTATGATAAATCTGAAAGCGATGAATTTGTTCCCCTCAAATTCTATCATGATATTCCGAAAATGATTCAAAGTGACATCAAGAGCAATGACGAAACTGATGATAGTAATAGTTCAGTTATTGTAGAGCTGCGTGAAGTCCTAGAGCAAAAGTGTGCTGCTCTCAAAGAAAATTTAATACCAGAAAGAATGAAGTTGACATGTCCAAAGGTACGAAGGAGGATGTTACTGGAAAGCATGAGGTAGATAGTGGAGAGAGTAAAGAAGATAAGCTCAATTATGAGAAAATTGATGAAGAGGAGATAGATGAACATGAGATGGAAGAAGAGAAGATGAATAAGGAAGCGATAGATGCAGAGGAGGAGGATGATGATGATGATAATGAGGAGAAGGAGGAGGAGGGTAATGATCATAATGAGGATGAGGAGGAGGGTAATGATGATAATGAGGAGGAAGATGGTGATAATGATGAGGAGCTTTCCCATCTTGAACATTGTATATTGCTTCATATGGATCCAAACGATCTTGTGTATCAGCTGCAATTTTTTATTAATAGTAACCATTCACTACAAAGCCCTCTGTGTCGAGCAATTAATAATAAATTGCGTTAGAAAAATATAATATATTAGTGAATATTTTTATAAATCTAGGTCCAGATTTTTTATAATGAATGTGATCTATCAAAACTAGTTGAAGATTGTTGTTGAATGAAAATTTATAATAAACGAATAAAACTATGTATATTTAATCCAAATTCCCTGTCCCGTTAGAATAAGTCAATAAATTAATTATGCAGTTCATTATTTAATTATTCAAGTTATATTTACGGCGATACCACGCTGAAAACACCAGTTCCCGTTAGATCACTGAAGTTAAGCAGTGTTGGGCGCGGTTAGTACTTGGATGGGTGACGGTTCGGGGAATACTGCGTGTTGTTGACCCGTCGTGGGTGTGGTGGACCCACACTGGTAGTATTTATCCACCTAGAAACACTACCCGAATCGGGTAGTGAGGCAATGAACTTTCGAGTTCGAAATGCTAATCAATTTTTTTATTTTTTTATTTACGTTAAAGTAACGTTAAAGTAATGGTGAGCTAACGTTACTTCAACGTTAAGCTAACGTCAAGGTAAAGTTAAAGTAACGTTGAGCTAACGTCAAAGTAACGTTAAGCTAACGTCAAAGTAACGTTAAGCTAACGTTAAAGTAACGTTAAGCTAACGTTAAAGTAACATTAAAGTAACGTTAAAGTAACGTTGAGCTAATATTAAAGTAACGTTAAGCTAACGTTAAAGTAACGTTAAGCTAACGTTGAAATAAAGTTAAGCTAACGATAAAGTCACATTAAACTAAGCTTTAAAACTAATGTTAACTAGTGTTAAAGTATCATTAAACTAATGTTAATCTAACATTAAAACTAATGTTAACAAACTTATGTAAGCAATCAGGTATATACGGTTTATAAAAAGTCTCTCATTTATTCATGTTTTTACAACCATAATCAATCCCGACAATGTTTTTTATCGACTTATAAACTATTTACAATATGTCCGGCGATTTATAGGTTAATTGTTCACGTCAGAATCATTATCCTTAACCTTATAATAGCCCGAAGCTAGCGTATCGGTGCTGTCAGGTAAAAGATACCGTTTGTCATAAAAGGGGCTTAAGGCCACTTTAGACTGTTTACCCGTATCAACTTGATGAAGACGTGATCTAATGATATACTGCGTTCTAGTTTGAATCGCAGAATTTGTCAAGCAATCAACGTAGTCATCAAAGTTGATAGATTTCTGTACAACACCTGATTTTGTACCCTTGGCTTTCTTTACAAAATCTTGGCCATTTACGCGGATGCTGTACATCTTACTCCTCAAGCCAAAAAATTCAGTAATGACCTGTCCACTGCACTCATCTCTCATGAGGCCTACAATTTTTTTGTTGATTCGAGGCATACCGTAAACGTTATTTACAGGACAATCGGATGTGTCAAACTTGTTGATTTCTTGTTTCATATCCATGTAAATACCTGGACATTTAACTTCATAAACTAAGCTATCAGTGTCTGTGTATTGCAGTTTACATTTTTTACCTTATTTTTTAAGCATATAACCATAATGTAAGTCATAGATCAAGGTTTTCGAAATGTCCAGCACACTAAGCCCAACATAGATGGGTTTGTTCATCAAAACATCAGTCTTCCTAAGTTCCACAGCCACTAGATCTTCATGAAAGATTGCTTGGCTGTGGAAATTGGGTCTAGCTGTAAGGGCTACTGCTCCATACCTACCCTCCCACTTTGTCACGAGTTTAACATCTACATGTTTACGCACATTCTCCATTGTCTTGCCATACACAGCATTGTTCATGAGTTTGAACAGGTTTTTCTAAAACTCATTTTTAGCTGCAGCTCTCTTTTCAGTGTTAAAATCTATGTATGATTTTAACCATGGAGCTTGATTAAATTTAAGAACGCGATGTATTTTAACAAGCTGAAGACCGTTTGCTAAAGCTGGTTTCAATTCACGGTAATGGAGAACGTGCTTTCTTTTTGGTAGAAGGGTAGTAAGGAGTTTCTCCTGGCTTGACCCAGGTGGTTTCGAGTGTTCAGGGCAAAAGGGTGAATCACTCCGAGTATCATGAAGTTCTTCGGGGTAATCCAAATCTACTTCAAGCATATAGCTAACAGGGGCATCATCGGGAACATTAAAGTTGAAACTATTGTCAACATTGGATACCCATTCGAAACCACTACATGGAAGTGCTTGTGCCATTGCCCAACCATAGAGGTTGTTGGCGTCAAAATATACTATATAGCTGATCTCATCATTGTCATTGTAAACTTCCATATAGGGATTATTGGCTTTGGCATAACGGTTGTAGCATTGACTAACTCCACCCCTTATACCTAATTCAATAAAAAGGACTTTATCAATGTCAGTGAGGAGCTCAAGCTTTACTCTAGTATATTTTAACATGGCATGCCAGTTCAAACCAGGAGTTGTATAATAATGTGCTGGATCAAGGCTATATGCTTTCAGACACTGATCACGGATGCTCATAATCTTCATCGGAAATTATAGAGTCATTTGATGTGCTATAGACTTTTTATTTAGGTGGTAGTTGCGTTTCTTTGAGCTTTTCCCTAGAGTCAAAGTACTCATAAGGAAAAACTCCTTTCCGAGTGAGCAATTTAATTTTTTTCCTTATGCTCATATGTTATGAACCCCGATTAAATTTGAAAAGACTCTACCTAATATTTTTTATTCGTCGAGGTATGATGCTAATTTATCCAGCGAGGAAGCCATAAAGCGGAATGAATCAATAAAGAGGAATCTGATCTCACTCTTTCTAACATTTTTCGTGTAGCTAATATACCTCACTTTATTTAGAAGGAGTAGATCAATTCGACCTTCAAACTCAGTGGCTACTTCGCGAGTAATGAAATGAGCATCATACCCACTCAAATTATGGAAGACAACGGGTATGGTTCAAGAAGCTTTGTAATTTAGATTACAATCTTCATGAGCAGGCCCTCGGTATTTGCCAGTTAAATGTGAATGGTCACGCACTTTCTTTTGGCCGGGTGCTATATTCTGCTCACAAATGTGGCAGGTAGTAGCTTCCGTAAAGGCAGCCTTCTGCTCAGTAGTCAACTTCTCCATAGGTATGGGGCACATGAATAACTGTCTCAGCATCTTCTGCCAATTGTTGCAGTTCGTGTGCAAATGATTTGGCAGGATCAGCTTCATCTTCCGGGCATGCCTTATAGTCGGAAAGTGCGTCATCATAACTACATTTTATGTAAAATCCTATGCTTAGTACCTGGTGCTTTTGGAAGAGCTCAGTGTTATTTATCTTCTCCAGAGACTCTTCAACGGGAAGCAACAGACACTCGCAATCGACATACAAGACAAACCTTATTTTGATAGTTGGTGAACTCAATTGAAGGGTAGAAATGCAAAAGGAGTCAAGCGCCAAATTTTCGAATTCGGGTTTATTAGCTCAAAAAATCAGATAAATTCTATTACGCATGCCTGCCAAAGGATTTTTTTGGGGCATCATTTTTCAAAATTTGTGTTCTTGTGTTCACAGTCCGAGGAGCTTTTCTAACCACAAAGTAAAAAATCAAATTTCATTTTTCTCGACACTGGCTAATTATTTTTAATTAATATTGGGTCCAGCACTGGATAAACTAAAACCCAATTCCTCATTTTTTTTAAAAAAATGCAAAACTATTACTGTTATCGTCATCATTTTGAAGTTGAAATGTCAGTTTTACACCATTTCGAAGTCATGTATGGATTTTCAAATTTCGCGAAACTGCATGATTTTTTTTAAGCAAACTTTTCGTAAATCAATTCGTCCATTCAATAGTTAGAATTAAAATTCTTAGCTTTCTCTTAAACTGCAAATTGACTCCACAATTAATGTTGAAAGATGTTAAAAGTCGATACGAACCCAAAATCTAACCTCGAAACGTGACCTGTTTCATTCAATTTCTCGAAACCGGATAGCTTTTGTGAGCAAACTTTTTTTAGTTCGATAGAGCATGAAAGTATCTCGAAAGAACTTTCTTATTTTTTTCTTAAATGGTCCCGCTGAATTTACAACATGTTTTTAGTCTCTCCTGAAAAAATTGAAAAGTGGCGCTTGCCTCCTTTTGCATTTCTACCCATCAATTATATTTTTCGCAGGTTTCGGTAATTTGATTCTACAATGATTCATCTTTTTACAATTATCATTGTGTTCACACAACTCTTCTGCACTCGAAAAATAATGAAGGCATCGATCGCAAATATACTTCTTGCGTTTATTTTTAGATAATTGTTTACCAACTAGTGCATACAGATCTTTAATCCATACATAGTAGAAATTTAAAGTATCGAGGCCTTCATCATCTATTTCAAACACATTATCATCAATGCACTCATTAATGTATCCGTCTTGTACGCGTAAAAGATTAACATGTCGCCCCCTCTTTTCTGATGTAACATAGAAGGGGACAACAGTTTAATCTAACTTCCTTCGTACAAGGCCATATACATTGATTGAGATGTCATTTTGTCGCTCAAACTTCGGGATATTTCTTTAAGTTACAGGAAATTCAATACCAGTAAAATCTAACCTATCTTTATATATATTATAATTAGAAACACGTTCAGGATGAATCTGTATGTCAGCTGGATATAATGCTGAGAAAACAGCCCACTTGAAGCATTGATTATCATTCTTATTTTCTACATTTATGCATGCGTGCTTTATCTTAATTGGATAAGGTAGTGGGATAAATGAACTAGCCCGCAAAGCATTATATTTATTTAAATTGATTTCCAGATGTATGATTGAATGCAATGTATAATCGGAATCAGTTTCCTGGAATTCTTCAACTTTTTGCAGGATTGGTTGTTCCATATATTCATTAAACCAATCGTCTAACAACGTCGTTGGGAATATATCGTTCGTTTCGGCCAAAAATGTTTTTACTTGTACAGACTGATGATCTTTTGTTGCATGTCTATATTTAGCTAATAGCACACCGTAAACTTTGACAGGCCCATACTTATTCAATACACATCGCATTCGTTCTTGGAATAATACAGAGGCATCATTTAAAAATCGTCTTATATCTATATGTACAAGATTTGTTATTAAATTAGTTTGTAGACGACATTGAAATGCTTTCTGAGAGTCAGTCCAGTGAACTCGGTTGGTTATATCATCTTCTTCTTCACCAGCTGCATCCGGTTTATTTATAGATCCTCCACGTCTCAAGTACAGTTGGAAAATGGCCTCCAAACTGATTAGTTGATTAATAATGTGGAGGCATCTCTGCTTCTCAGATGTCAAATAAAGAGTATTCAGTATGGATATTACTGTTTCTATATTGGTAGAGCATTGTTTCACCCAGCTGTGAATAAACTCTTTCTTAGAGTCACCATCTTCAAATCCTGAAATCATGGCTGCTTTCCAGACATCTTGGACTGCTGCAGGATTAGTACCTTCCACTAGGACGTCTGGTTGCTGAATGAAAGAATCACTCCATAGAGACTCCTTTTATAGGCAGAAACCCTCACTCTGCGCATGTGCAACAGTTTAGTAGGGGATTTCTCTTGCAGTGCAACCCCACCCTACCACCATTTCCATTCGCAGGCTGAGAATCAAACTGCGCATGCGCGCTTATGTTAAAAGGGGGATTATCCTCACAGTGTCACCACGCAGGGAATCCTAACGCGCACTGTTTGTCGGCAGGGTAGACCTCCTGATTGGCTCAAGTCACGGTCCACACATGCACTACCGTCGATTGATAAAAAACTTATTATACTGATTAATTTCACTGTGGTGCCATCTGTTATTAATGCCTATATAACCCTAACTGGTGATTTAGGCTTCAGAAATATAAAATGTGGCTCCATCTGTGACAAGGGGTCTGCACTACCGGCCTCTGCTGTTTTACAGACCGATGAGAAAATGCTTATATAAAAAATTGCCAACCTTCCTACATCACCGACTCATGGTAACGTTGTTCTCTACCTTATCGACCTATTGTAAAATATTCAAATAAACAAGTGCTCACCTACCTGTCTTATCAGCTGATGGTAAGAACTGTTTTATCATTCAAATAATTAATAATCAATTATTATTAATTAATTAATTAATAATTGATAATAATTATTCATTATTAATTAATCAATAATCATTAAACGCTTTTGAAAAAAACAAGTGCTCGCCTACCAGTCTTATAAACTGATGGTAAAATCTGTTTTATCAATTATATAATTACTAATCAATAATTATTAAATAATTAATTGATAATTAATAATAATTATTAGTGATATTAATGAATAATTAATAATAATAAATTATTAGTTAGTAATTACCTAATAATTAATTAACTATTAATAAATCAATAATTTTTAAACGCTTTTGAAGAAAAAAATCGCACTTGCTGAGATTCTAACCCTATCTGCATAACTTAATCTACCTACTCTGAAACTTTGTGCCGTACACACCTACCTGTCTTATCAGCTGATGGTAAAATCTGTTTTATTAATTAAATAATTAATAATCAATGATCAATAAATGATTAATAATAATAATTAGTGATAATAATAATTGATTAATAAATAATAATAATAATAATTAGTAATGATAATAATTAATAAATAATAATATTAATAAAAATTACTAATTAATCAATAATTATTAAATACTTTTGAAAAAAAATCGCACTCGCTGAGATTCGAACCCTACCTACACCTACACGGAAACTCTATGCCGTACACGCTAGCCCCGCGGCTATCGAAAAGCTTGGGACGTGACCCCCGAGGTTCTTGCAAAATCTGGAGCAGCACCCGCTTAGCTTTACTACTTTCAGCAAAGGTTCTAGGATCAAGCAGCAAAAACACAAAGAGAGCTAACGCTGAGCATCACTGCTATTGTACTTTTTTTATTAATAAACAAAATAGGAGAAGTTTAACTGAACACCTGCTCTTTTCAGGAGAAGAGAACATTATTTAGATTGTGTATGTAAAGGATTAGACCAAAATATTTAACTTTTCAGCCGTAAAATTGATCCTCGTTCAATTACCCCATTCTGGTAAAGGGTCTTGAAAGTTCAATAAAGCCTCCTTTGTGATAAATATACCATTCCGATAATCAACGACAGTGTATTTTTTACATAAACATGATATTGTAGTTTTCAAAGGCTGGTATTTCAATGACAAGAATATCGTCATTGTCATGTTGCTGTACACTGATATTATGACAGTGTGGTAAAATTCTAAACATTTTAAACAGCGTGGTGAAACTGTTTATTTTTACTTCTAAACGTCCCTGGAATTATTCGTTCTTACAATAAACGGTAATCTTAGATGTCTCACCTTTCTTTTTGAGGTAGATTAACATTTTTCGTGTCTAATTTACAATTTATATTTCAATGCCTTATCATTGCAGACTATAGAAAAATTGCCAGACAAGGTCATTTTGAATGTCTTCAGTTACTTAAGTCATCGAGAAATTTGTAGGATGGCACGCATTTGTAAAAGATGGCGTCAAATCGCATACGACACGCGTTTGTGGAAACATGTATCTTTAAGGCCAGAAATTAGTGGCCTTCATGTTGGTTCGTTGGAAAATCTTCTTCAATTAATCAGGTATGTTTAGAATATAATTTAATAATGAAAATATAGGATGGTGTATAAATCAGAAAGACTTTCTCTGATGATATTTAAGGCAGGCCTGCCCGGATAGGAAAAATCGACTCAATCGCCACATTTTGTGTTCCACCACCAGTTCCCTCAGCTCAACTTTTGTGGCTTGGGATGGTGATCGCTCTTTAAAATAAAATGAATGCAGTGATTCAAAACTGAAGTAATAAACATATTTGCAGTAAAAAAAAGAATAAGTCTTATAAATAAGGAAAGTACATATTATGTTGTGTGAGAGTGAAAAAGTTTGTGGTGAAAGGAGTTTTTGGAAATATCATTTTTCGGTTAAATAATTACAATAAATTTTTTTCATTCAATTTTAGTTAAACTTTGGTTACAATTCTACACACGCTTATCATTTCTTCCAACTTATTAGCATGGACAATTCAATAAATTATTATAATTCAATGAAAAAATTGTAGCTTTTCATATCTCGGAAGCAAGTTTTTGTTCTTGTGGAAAATCAAAAATGCTATAAATAATGAGAAATTAAGGATGAACCATTATGTACCCGTATTAAGGAATCTAACATCTGGGGAGTGAGGTTTTTCTTTTTTTCTAAACAAAAAATTGAATTTGTTATCGCAATCCAGCACCTTATCGGTAAGTCACTTAGATTACCAAATTCTACATCCATTACCACAATTCTAGGGAACTCTCTTTGATTTTCATAAAATATTATCTCAGAAAATACAGAGCTTAGAAAATATACACCATACGAATTGGGACTATTTACATATATTTACATGTCAATATGTATAATGTAATAATATATAATCAACATTCATATTTTGAAATTTTTGTATTATTAATCAAATCATGCTCCTCTCATAAAAAAGATTAAATATTTGAGCTCAAGATATCAGTAAACATTCATGTTTAATTCAAGGTACATTTTATAGCATTAAAATAGAAAGGTTACATTTCAACTAAGTCGCCCCAAAGCACAGAGAGCACGTACCACGAATCACCAGCACGCCTTTTAGCAGTGAGTATAGGCCAGTTCCATCAGTTGAGATGAGTAATTAATGCACCAGATTATTATTACAAAAATACATCGATGTGCATCACAAGCAATGAGACTCGAAGACCAACGAAAGGAATTTCGGTTCCTTCCTGTTTAAATCTGTTCAAATCATGCATTTGTTTATAAAATTGTTGATGAATTTAACAAATCATATCAGACGATAGAAATACATTAATGTGCATCACAGGCAATGAGGTTCGAAGACAATTGGGAGAGAATTCGGCTTGTCTGCCTAAAACTGCTCAATCATGCATTTGTTTATATTATTTGTTGATGAAGTTAACAAATGATATCGGACACCACATGATCACATTTCACCTCGTTGCTCTGAGCGAGCGATTTATACGCTTAGATATATCTCACAAAAACATAATCCAGCATACTGGTTATTTGTAGCAAATATTTGTTTATGAGAAATAATTTGAAATTTCAACAAATTTTTTTTCTTCTACCGACCCTTGTGCATCAAACCTGAGGCCTGATGCTACTTAGAGAAATTTTCACAGAGAATTAAAGAAAGATTTTTTCAAATCAACATTTTTTTCGCTCTGTGCAGCTCCATACAAATTTAAACTAAAAAAAATTCAAAAATCGGCCTCGGCAGATTGTTTGAAACTTAAATGCTAAATTAAAAAAAGAATAGAAAATCCGCGAAGAATTGCGCTCTCCAGGTTTTTGGACATAGTTTTTTCATTTCGCCCCACTCTGTGGATGAAGCACGACGTCTGATGAAATATTGTTGTATTGTTTTGTTCCTAAAATATACCTATTAAATATCAATTGATTTGTTTTTCACCCTTACTTCCACAAATTTAGAGGCTCTTCCAAAATAATAGTTCCCGGAAAGGGGCAAGTGATAATGCGGTTAGGCGCGAGATAAGTAAACAATAGGCAGAAAGGCACTAAGAAAGTGACGCGCGTGCGACGACGCGAACTGACGCTAACTTTTATTTTGTATTACTGTGAGGATATTTGTGAAAAAAACCTCGATATTTGCAATGAAAAGTGATAACGCGAAGTGTCGCTAACTTTTATTTTGGAGTGCGGTGAGGATAATGTGATATTTGTAAAAAGTGACTATATTTGTGAAAGAAAGTAACGATATTTGTGAAAAGCGACGATATTTGTAATAAAAAATTACTATTCTTGTGAGGAATATGATGTCGATAAAAGTGGCGAGAAGGGTCAACGATAATTTCCAAACAATCGCTTTCTATTAGTAGTATAGCTATACGGGTTCTACGCCACTGACCGACCGAGCATGGTTCTGATCTGTGCTAAGTTACTGACCAAGCAAGGTTCTGATCTTTGATAAGTTACCGTCATAGCATGGTTCTGATCTGTGTTAAGTTGCCGACCGAGCAAAGTTCTGATCTTTGCTAATTCACCGACCTAGCAAGGTCCTGATATATGCGAAGTCACCAACTGTCGACATCACCCTTAGTCTTTCATGCAGATTTCTATTAGAAATTGAGCCTGAGTCGGTAGACTAGGGTTATTGTTATCATGTCTCATTTTTATAATTGTTCTATGTAATAGAATAACCATATCAAGACTCATCTATGGTTATCTGACATTACTTATAGTATTCTTGTAAGGAATTATATACTTTTCCACAAAATGAAAATAATTTTCTTTATCTCTTTAGCAACTTTATTGTAATACAACACTTGTTTTACAAATATCTATACATAATTAAACTACGTGTTGGATCCAGGTTTTAGTGGACACCCACCGGTTGCTTCATCGTCCGCCTCTCCTTCTCCTTCATCCCCACTCCTGATCTCACTCTCGGAATGTTCGCTCTCTTCCGTGGGAGAGTCACGACGCTTCAGTACGCTTGTAGCCTTTTAACCGACAACAGTATAATAAAGACAAGTGACAAGTGAACTCCGCCTCAATTCATTATGCCGAACTTTAACCCAACATTGGTCCAATCGAGCCGGATAATTCACGCGGAGGCTATACACCTGCAACACCGGCTTGCCGCATCCTCGCAGCCGACTCCTCGTGCTTCCGACGTCGTCTATCCAAAGCCTGAAGCCAGGAGCCCACGCAGCAGACGCCCTCAACGTTGTGTTTCCGGTCATCCATCTACGAGCCTGCCCGGACGTCGCCGTGCAATCAACTACTGGACAACCGAGTGAGTAGGCTAACAATCTGGTGTGATTTTAATGTGCGGAACTATACCACAAAACCCTCAGAAAGGTTAATAATTAAAAGTGGCATAACGTTTACATTTTCGTTAAACAATAATATATTGGTATATTAATATGTGGATTGGTATATATGTATTATATATGTATTATTATATGTATGTGTATTGATATATATGTGTATATTAGTGTGTAATGACGTGCGAATTCCATTATTGAAGAAAATAATTATCAGCTCTGAAGTATTTTGCTCATCAGAGCTACTTATTACAGCACTTATTTATTAATTTGGATGATTATTATAGTTGAACGCTATGTTTTTTCTGGTTTTCGTGATGTTTTACGTGTATTTAGTATGTCATCCACGGCCATATTGGTTAGTTCACGTAGGGGACGACAGTGTCGCATAGCATGTTTAAATCCCCAATTCTGTGTCAAAGCTACGCCCTCTATCTCTAGGAGATACGGCCCCTGGCTCTATTGTGCGGTGTCCAAAGCTACGCCCTCTGTCTTCAGGAGATACGGCCAATGGCTCTATTGTGTGGTGTCCAAAGCTACGCCCTCTGTCTCTAGGAGATATGGCCCCTGGCTCTATTGTGTGGTGTCGAAAGCTACGCCCTCTGTCTTCAGGAGATACGGCCCCTGGCTCTAGTGAACCCTCTGTCTTCTCTCTAGCGCAATGCTTCAGGAGATATGGCCGCTGGCTTAGTACGGCGTCTCCCACTTCCCCTTCTCCCTTTGGTTTTACAGATACAAGCCGACTCAGGACACAGCGCGCACTATCCATCGTGCTGCGCCAAGCAGCACGGAGGATCCTCGACCGGTCCCGTGAGGAATGGACTGATGGCCCGGCGCTAAGCAGCCCCGAGGTGTTGGACGAGTACTGGAGGGACTTCTCAAGTAACTACGTGGAGCTGGTTCACTACCCGGAGACACAGGATCGCGATTACCTCATCAACCGCGGCCAAGGGTCGACTGTAAGTTGTGCAGGTTCGCCGCGTGACCAGTCCTGCCTCCATCGGAGCTTCAGCTTCAGTTTCCAGCGCCAGGGGTTCAGCCAGATTGCCAAAGAATTAAGTTGCCTCAGTTCAGTGGACGACTACAGGACTGGGAGTCCTACCGAGACCTCTTTCGCGCACTTGTGCACGATGAGCCGACTTTGAACGACGTTGAGAAGTCATTCTTCCTCAAGTCGTGCGTCAAGGGGGAAGCACAGGAAGGGCTGAACTGCATCGCGATCACCGGAACCAACCACGCAACAGCTTGGGCCGCTCTGGAGTCTCGTTACGATCAGCGACGGGTCCTAGTACACGACCATCTCGAGGCTATCTTCAACATGAAAGCTCTGAAGGAAGGGTCAGCGGCTGGAACCCAGTGGCTCCTAGACGAGCTGGAACGGCATCGCAGTCAACTCGCATACCTCGGCCGTCCAGTCGCTCAATGGGACGATTGGTTCGTCACAGCAGCGAGCCTCAACATGTACTCCAACACAAGACGCGGTTGGGAGGAGGAGATTAGCCGAGCCGAGAGGACCACAGCATCAGCCGCGAGGGGCTTCCCGACGTACGACCAACTCACCACCTACCTCCAACAGCGCTGTCTGATGTTGCAGTGAACCACCACCGGCCGCGCCTCCACAGTCCCGGATCTCACTGGAGGCCAGGCCGGATCCCGTGCCCTTAGGAGCTTCGTGACGACAGCCGCTGCAACCGGCTCCTGCCCCGCTTGCACAGGGACCTTGGCTTCTGCGAAGCGTTCAGAAAACTCGACACGTCAGAGCGCAAGAACCTGGTCATCAGCAACTATTTCTGCTTCAATCGCCTGCGGGAAGATCACAGCACATGGAACTGCGCATCGTCGTCATCGTGCGGATCGTGTGGCGGGCAGCACCACACGCTAATCCACGAGGGAAAGCGCGCTAGAGCAGGCCCTCCGGCGTCATCCCTGCGAAGCGGCTTCGACACCACGTGACAACAGCCGAAACCACGGCGCCCCTAACTGACGACTTCGTTGCCACAATGGTCTGAATGCGGCGAAAAAAGGCAGCAATCGGCATGACTAGCTGTCCCGCTCACGGCCCTTGTCACCCGCTGGAGAACGCGTTAAATCGCCTACTGCGCTGACGACAGGATGATGTTCCGACAGACCCGAGTCCGACCCCCGGACATCCCCCTACAGCGGATCCTGAGGATCCCAACACCCGACATCACCGCAACCAACTCGTCACACTACTCGAAGGCAGCGGCTTCAACCTTAAGAAGTGGGTGCTGAATAGCCCCGAACCATACGAGAACATCGCCCCAGAGGACAGATTTCGTCTGACACGGCTCCCATTCTCGACCGACGGAGCGGTCAATGAACTAGGGGTCGCCTGGGATCCTGCGCAAGACTGCCAATTTGTCCCTTCACCCGCACACAGTAACCGCCAATTGACCAAAAGGACGATCCTCGACGAGTTCGCTCGCATCTCCACCCATCTGGGTGGCTCGCTCTGGTCACGGTGGTTGCCAAAATGCTGATCCAAGACCTGTGGCGAGCCAATCTCGACAGGGACACGCGCATGCGTGAGCCCTGATCCCGCAAATGGCTCGCGTTGCAGGAGACGATGAAGGAAGTGGACAAGATGATGATCTTGTCTCACGCTGGATTCGACATCACTAATCACGACGGATCGGGCTCTATGCCTTCGCGGATGCCAGTCTTCGGGCAACATCCGCAGTACTGTACTCCGGAACCAACGACCACGGCAACGACCAGGCAAAGGCCTAGCGCCCCATGTGGACGACGCCAGCCTCTTGCGAGTCGGCGGCGGGCTCGGCAACTCGACACTTCCTCCCGATGAGAAGCACCCGATCATCCTGGACAGACGCAGCCACCGTGCTGGGCTCATCATCGACTGGTCTCACCTCCGAAGCCTAGACGCCGACTTTCGCGGAACGTACACACCCCCACGCAATCCGACGCACCGGGATAGTCGACGGAACAGCACAGGTCAGGAAGCGCGTTCGAGACTGCACGGTCTGCGCCTATACCAATGCTAGGCCCATGAAGCAAGGGACCAAGGGCTATGTCGCCTCTTCATTTGCCTGACCGACGAGGCCGTACACGTGTGGCTCGCGGGAGACCTCAAGACGCAGAGCTTCCTCGGGGCACTCGACCGCTTCACCGGCCAACGCGGATAACCCCAACAGATGTGGAGCGACAACGGCATAATGTTCCACGGAGTGAACACCGAACTTCGTCGCCTGCTGCGAGTCGCAGAGATAGGTTGGGGCCTCGTCGAGGAAGGCCTTGAACAGCAGGGCATCGCCTGGTACTTCATCCCTCCCTCGGCTCCCCACTTTGGCGGCCTTTCAGAAGCGGGCATCAAGTCTGCGAAATATCATCTGCGACGAGACGCCGGGCCCTGCAAGCTCACATTTGAGGAGTTCTCCACGCTGCTAATCAACATCGAGCGGATTCCAAACTCCAGACCCCTCACGCCGCTTACCGGCGATCCAGAAGACATCGAGGCCATGCAATTCTATGCCGCGGCCCTCCGTGGCCGATACACCCTTGGATCACGCAAAACACTAGACTTTGGTCAAAGGCCTCCACGACCACTTCTGGGGGCGCTGGAGCCGCGAGTACTTAAACAAACTCCAACAATGAGCCATGTGGACCCGGTCAAACCTTGTGTTCAACGACATGGTCGTCATCATCGACCCTCCTCTTGTCAAGCCCAGCGGAACCTATCCACTCGGGAGAATAACTGCCATTCAACCCTGGCCGGACGGCCTAGTCCGTCTTGCCACGACACGTCCGGCAGATAGCTCTTTCATCCGACCCATCACCAAGCTGGCGAAACTGCCGGTGAGGGTTCAGGACCAGGACCATGGACCCCTCGACCGTTAGGACCGAGAACGAGAGCCCGCTGACCCACATCTGGAGGATAGACCGCTCACGGCAGGCGGTAATCAGTCTCCTGAAGCCCCTTGAGACGGCGGGCGGCACCTACATGAGCGGCGTGGATACGCAGTTCTTCCACTGTCTGCTTCCGGCGGGCGGACTTGTTTCGATTTCGTTCAAGGAACGAGGCGGGTATGATGTTGGATCCAGGTTTTGGTGGACACCCACCGGTTGCTTCATCGTCCGCCTCTCCTTCTCCTTCATCCCCACTCCTGCTCTCACTCTCGGAATGTTCGCTCTCTTCCGTGGGAGATTCACGACGCTTCAGTACGCTTGTAGCCTTCTAACCGACAACAGTATAATAAAGACAAGTGACAAACGACCTCCGCCTCAATTCATTAGGCCGAACTTCAACCCAAAACTACGTTATTATAAGCTGCCCCTAGGTATTTCGTTTTCAGCTTCTTCGAGATGGCAGCTTCTTTCATCTTTCCTAACACCGTGATGTCTGCATCGAAAATCTTCAGGAGCCTTCCAGGTAAGTAGACGACGAAGCTCTTACTCAGCTACGATCTTAGCACCATACTTTGTCTGGATTCTACGGATGTTCGTCACTTCATATGTTTTATTCGGTGTTAACTCAGACATTGACTCCGTGGGTAGAAAATGCTCTATACGACCAATGACATTAATTGCTGTGAGATCCATTTTGCTATTCTTGATATATCGATAGCTCTTATTATGCGTCGAACGTGCTGTTGATGCTTCCATCAGCTTCGGAGATACAAGAATGAAAAAATCGCTCCTGAGACCTGCTTTTATAAGTCACCACTTAATCTACCCTACCCAGTCTCTCGCATAATTGATTACTTAATAAGTTGAATTTCATTAAGAAGTAAGTTGATTTAAAAATTAATTAGAATTTTTGAAATATTTCAATATTAATTTAAATCTACTTCAGTTGATTTAAGCTTCTATGAATTGAAGAAAGGCTAGATAAAATTTAACTTCACCTATATAGATTATAACTAATAGGAGAGGGAACTTTGAATTCAATTTTCATATTTTCTCATTAATAATATTTTATTTAGTAAAAAATCTTAACCTAGTTTCACAAAAATATTTCACAATCACTATATTCCATTATGAGCAAAGTAACTAATGTTTACTTAAAAAATATAACTATAAACTAATGTTTGCTTAGAAACTAACTTTAAACTAATGTTTACTTTAATAACTTAAATATAAACTAAAGTTTTCTTAAAAGACCTAACTTAAAATTAATAGGAAAGGGAAATTGTGAGTAAATAGACATTTAATAATCCATTGAAAGAATCCATTTATGTAATTTGATTAAAGGAGAAAAATCACTGCTGGAGTAGCCCAGGGGTCTGCACTTGGACCAGATCTCTGGAATGCATTGTACAATGGAGGTATTAGAAATAGTGCTACCTGAGTGGGCCAAACTGATTGGTTTCGCAGACGATCTTGCAGCCATGATATTGGCAAGGAATGCTGAGGAAGCTCAGCGTAGGGTAGGGCATGTCACCAGGCTGGTGAACAATTGGCTTGAGGAGCATGGACCTTCATTGCCGGCCAGCAAGACCTAAGTAGTTGAAGGGTAGAAATGCAAAAGGAGTCAAGCGCCAAATTTTCGAAATCGGGTTTATTAGCTCAAAAAATCGGATATATTCTATTACACATGCCTGCCAAAGGATTTATTTGGGGTATCATTTTTCAAAATTTGTGTTCTTGTGTTCACAGTCCGAGAAGCTTTTCTGACCACAAAGTAAAAAATCAAATTTCATTTTTCTCGACATTGGCTAATTATTTTTAATTACTATTGGGTCCCTTCCGTTCAGCACTGAATAACCTAAGCCCCAATTCCTCTTTTTTTGGAAATATGCAAAATTATTACTGTTTACGTCATTATTTTGAAGTTGAAATGTCAGTTTTACACCATTTCAAGGTCATAATTGGATTTTCAAATTTCGCGAAATTGCATAATTTTTTTTAAACAAACTTTTTGGAAATCAATTCGTCCATTCAATAGCTAGAATTCGAAATTTTTAGTTTTTTCTTAAAGTGTCTCGAAAGTACTTTCTTGTTTTTTTCTTGAATGGTCCCGCTGGATTTACAACATGTTTTTAGTCTCTCCTGAAAAAAGTGAAAAATGGCGCTTGACTCCTTCTGCATTTCTACCCTTCAGTTGTTCTCACGAGGCAAAGACAATACGAAGACTTATTGAGGTTCGAGATAACCGGAGAACCTGTGGAAGCTACCAAAGATGTACGATACCTCGGAGAAACCGTGAATCAGAAGCTAACTCACTGGATAGAAATTCAGAGAGCAGCTGACAAAGCAAACTCAACAGTGGCGAACCTTTCCAGGCTCATGCCTAACACAAAAGGCCCCAGAGCAAGTAAAAGAAAAATGCTGATGAGAGTGGCCCACTCAATCCTTCCCTACGGAGCGTAGATTTGGGCTGATGCACTCCATGTTAAAAAATATCAGAACCGAGTGATTTCGGTTCAAAGACGTTGCGCTTTGCGTATAGCAAGTGCGTATCGCACATTTTCTGCCCCTGCAGTTATGTTAGTGGCGGCAGTAATTCCCATTTTCCTCCTTGCCAAGGAGGACTTCACGATTACAAACGATACCCATCACGTTGACTTTAAGTGTAATCGGATAGTTATAGTCTCTCCTCGACAATTCACCAATTGTCCGTCTTGATCAACTATGCGGAGCTGAATATGATGTATTGTCTTTACGATGATCGGAAGATAAATGATGTGTGATGGCACTTCAACGATCTTATATCCTGGTGGAACATTTGGGAAGAATTCATGAATCGTGTGAACTTTTTAATCATTAATATATGCTCCAGTTGTAATGCTGCACTCAATCCTGAGAGTATTCACCTTGAGAATAGCTACTGGTAAATCTGATATTTATGAATCTTATTAGCTTCGAGAACACGCGTTGTGAATCCCAGCAGCTGATCAATAGAATCTTTTGGTTTAAAATAAACTTCACGGTTGCTCTTGATTTCACTACGCAACGTATTGCTGTTTGGTCTAATATTGACTATAGCATTATTATTATTATTTTCCAAATGTTAGGAATTGAGTTAAATGTCAGTACCTCAACTAAACCAAAAGCATAATTTTCATTTGGCGAGAATTCTATTGGTGGAAAGTATTCTGCCTCAAGCACAGATGAGTTGCCTGAAATAGTCAGAGTGAACGATTCATCCATGATGGTGTCTTTCTCTATACGGATTGCCTGAAAGCAATTAATTACACTTATATAGACTGTATTTACTCTTTACATTGAGCTGTTCGCATAGAAATTTAAGACATAAATGACCCACTCAAATGTATTATAGTCTTGATACCTATCATGATTATATTTTATAAAGCTACCAACACCTAGATAATTGACAAGTTCAGAAGGTGGTTTGAGGTTACCAAAACTGTCAAAGTATAATGTTTCATAACAATTCTTTTTAAATGCTACCCAATGTGTACCTGGACCATCTTTATCGTCAAGGTTAACTATGGCCGACTCCTTCTGCCGAGGTCCTCTAGCAGGTAATTCATTTCGCATAAAGACTCCTCGAAAATATGGAATCTTTAGAGTCTTAGCATAATTGAGTAGATCAAAATCAGATAATGCACGATGTGGTAGCTTCACTGTAAGTTCTTTTTCTTGAATAAGCGTTTCTTAGATGCACGTTTTTTAGCTTTAGGACCACGAACTTGCGGTCATGGTTTGATATGAAGACCCAGTCCTTATCTATAGCGTTTCAAGTGTAGCTCTTTCCCAAGACCTATTTCCTCCATCATCTTATTATGACGTGCAGTCTCTTGAAGTTGTTGTTTAGCTGCATTGGAACCATTCACAGCTTTTGCTACACCAGCTGCTCCACCAGCAAGAGCTCCAAGTGCGCTGAGTCCTACAAATATCGGAATCAGTGGTAAAACACCACCAACTGTTGAGGGTATAGGTAGAATACGAGGCGCTCTCACTTCATTTCTACCACCAGCTCTTTTAATAGCTTTTCGAGCAGCCTACACAGCAGTTTTAATGACAACTTCAGCATCATTACTAGGAGACATGGAATTTTTAGCAGCATCCACAATTTTTCTAAAAGAAATCGGTTTCTTAGAAACCTTTTTACTCTTCCTCTTATTCTTCCTCAACCCTATACCGAGTTTTCATTCAGCTTTCATGATGTTGGTTATAGCTAGTGCAGCTGCTTTTTCACCAGTTTGAGAGTTTTGAGGAACAACAAGTTGCCACGCTTTTTCAGCTAGTATCCTATCTGCAACGTTTCTAGCTTCAATATTCTCTCGATTCTTCGAATAAGCAATATCGTGCTTCTTACAAGCAGCATCCAGTGGGTTTATACCTGGATCACCTCGTTCTCAACGTTTAGCTAACTTAGTACCAGGTCCACAGTACTGGTATCCCGCTAAATGTAATTCGAAGGGTAATTTGTTAATAATAGTATTAATTAAACCTCAACCTCGATGTTTCTTGCTGTGCACAAGCATTCCTCACTCTATGGTCAGTTTGCGACTGACTAGAAGTCTGTGTAAGCGCTGTATTTATAGCTTCCTCATGTACCTAGGGGGGGGGGGGGGTGGATAGTGTATTCTCAACGAGCAACTTTATATTAGTATAGACTTCACAGGCCGGAGGGACAGTCCAACTGACTTTATCTGTATGAAGGTTAACTTTTAACTAATCCAAAACCTATATAAGCGCTGTATTTAAAGCTTTCTCAGCATTCAGTTTTGAGCTGTGGTTGAAGCAACAGCTCTTTATAGTTGTTTCCGAGGGAACTGAATACTATAATAGTATAGACTTAACAAGCTAGGGAAGCAATCCAACTGATGTTTGCTGTATGAAGGTTAACTTTCAACTGAACCAAAAGCTATATAATCGAGAAACAACCTGTCAAACTTCCTGTCACAAATATAGCCTACCTCGTTTAGCCTGGGCAGAAGAAGGTGAAGCGTCATGGTAATCTACTATCAGGCAGCCGAATCAAACACATGAATTGATGAACATCCGTAGAGTCCAGACAAAGTATGGTGCTAAGATCGTAGCTGAGTTGGAGAAGAGCTTCGTCGTCTACTTACCTGGAAGGCTCCTGAAGATTTTCAACTCAGACAGCACGGTGTTAGGGAAGATGCAAGAAGCTGCTATCTCGAAGAAGCTGAAAATGAAATACCTAGGGGGAGCTTACAATAACGTAGAGTTTAATTATGTATATATATATATATATTTGTAAGACAAGTGTTGTATTACAATAAAGTTGTTGAAGATATAAAGAAAATTATTTTCGTTTTGTGGAAAAGTATATAATTCCTTACAAGAATAGTATAAGTAATGACAGAGAACCATAGATGAGTCTTGATATAGTCATTCTCATACAATTATAAAAATAAGACATGATAACAGTCGGTAACTTAGCATAGATCACAACCTTGCTAGGTCGGTAAATTAGCAAAGATCAGAACCTTGCTCGGTCGGCAACTTAGCTCAGATCGGAACCATGCTATGACGGTAACTTAGCAAACATCAGATCCTTGATCGG
This sequence comes from Andricus quercusramuli, assembly GCA_932178445.1. Taxonomy (NCBI): domain Eukaryota; kingdom Metazoa; phylum Arthropoda; class Insecta; order Hymenoptera; family Cynipidae; genus Andricus; species Andricus quercusramuli. The sequence goes on from CAKNXH010057338.1 coordinate 78,457, forward strand.
TCAGTAACTTAGCACAGATCAGAACCATGCAAGGTCGGTAACTTAGCAAAGATCAGAACGATGCTAGGTCGGTAACTTAGCACAGATTAGAACCATGCTCGGTCGATAACTTAACACAGATCAGAACCATGCTCGGTCGGTAACTTATCACAGATCAGAACTATGCTCGGTCGGTGAGTGCCGTAGAACCCGTATAGCTATACTAATTTTATTGTGTCATTATAACGAGTCTGAATATATGAAGGTTTAACATAATGACATTTTCTAACGTGTACCAGTTTCCTTATCAGATTAAAAAGTTTTTATTGATGTTTAAGAAAAATAGGTTCACGGAGTGAAAAGCAAGCGACAAAAAATAATTGTAGTGAGAGTGCTCGTATAAATATCATTGCGGAAATTTTTTAGTCTAAAGTTAAATTTATGAAAAAAATTCCATGATTTGATTGGTTTTGGAGTAGCCGAAAACTAAATTCAAAATATGATATGAAACCAATGCAAAACACCCATGATATTGGGATTCGTGGAGAAGTGTGAAAATGAAAGAACATTATTTTGTCGCAAGAATGGAGCAAAACTCCGACTCTATTTTATATACCCAAGCATTGAATAAGTGAAGACGGAAGATTAGGCGATAGCTGAGATGAATATTGAATATGAATGAAGCTGTTTTGGGGAACGGATGAGCAAAGCTAAGTCACGAAATACGCAATACGCCATAATACAATTACTTTAGTTTCTCGAATAATATCTTCATGAGTTTAGCGCAAGACATATTTCTGCTATTCCGGCCTTCTGATTTATGATTCGCGGAAAACATTTGCCCTCTCACGAATGATTCGACTAGTTTGGATTAAGCCTATTACCACCAAACTCCGATCCGAAAAGCATAAACATCTGATAGAATCCGAGATTCTCACGTATTATACTGAATTCTAAAATTAATTTAGTTTTTATGGTTGCATGCTTCCCTGTCTCAATTGATCCTCAAAATAGATTCTGAAACTGACTGAAGGCCGAAGTGTCTTCTCCTCCACAGGGTCTAATAAATGATTGTATACCTACCGTATAAGTTTACTATTTTAGTGACACCCATCCCGAATTCCAGGTTTAATTTCATTTTGAATGATACTGAACTAATTCCCTTCTGATTCAGGACTAAGATAGTACCCCGACTTCTACTTGTTCAATAATGCTCAGGGAAAGTTCTTTAGTTAGTATGATTTTATTACATTGAAATTATTAATCGAAAATGCAAGGAGAATAGACAAGCCTAACGGCCAGTGGAGTCCTCCCCTAAGATTCAGGCTGCAAGCCTAAGGGCTAGCTCCTGAATGATTTGCGATTAATAATTTCAGTTTAAGAATTAAAGAAAGTAGTTAGTGTAGTTTTTATCATTCATCCAAAGGCGTTCTCATTTTGTACATACTACATAAAATTAGAACTACCCCAGACTGACGTCCCCAGTATGCATAGCATGCAATATGGCTGAATCAAACTTGAAAAGAAAGTTTAAACCCTGAGGGGGAAGACAAGTAAAGGGACACCAAGAACTACTTACCAACAACTATTAGTCGAAAGTTTCCTAGCTGACAAGCTACTTATCCACGGAATTAAAAAAGTAGTGCAACCCTCAGGGGAAGTAGTTAACATCCCCGTAAAAATCCGCTTCGTAGATCCCCCGCCCCCAGAGGAGAGAGATATTTTCACAGAGATCGAGAGTCCCTGCGAGTCGGATTGTCTATTTAACACCTTGCTGAATAACGCACAATAAAAGTTAGATAGAAAAAATCGCGGATTAACGAACAGGAGACGAAAACAGAGTCCATCACATTCTCTTCCGATAATGACATAGAAGTAATCGCGGACATTCCAATAATCCGAAATCCCTCTGATAGTGGAATAGACATTGAAAAGGAGATCTGGAGGGAAATTGCTCAAAGAGAAATAGACGATTACTCTAACTCTCTTTCAGAGTTAGAAAACAAATGAAAAGAGAATCGTTGATTTCCCTAAGAGTCAGAAGAGTTGGTACAGTTGAATTCGCGGGACTTCTTTCGATCTCCGGATAAGAATACGAGAGGGAGAGAGAGAGAGAGAGGTATCGAGACAATTGCAGCGTTGAAACAAAAAAACCTTATGACGTTTCCATATTTGTTTGACAAACAGAAATGCAAACGTTTCGTAACGACCTTAGTGAAACCACATGACTGACCCAGCGAGGGTTACAGATATTCTACGTACAAGGGTCATACCAAGAGCTTTGCAAATACACGCTCTGATAATTTATTGTACTGCTATCCGACTGTGTTCCTTTTCTTTTCTATTAAAGTGCCTGACTTTCACATAGTGTACCTTTGCCACTCCCATATTGATTCAATTACTTACACTCGGTAGGAGGTAAGACCCGGTGGATCACTGAAGAAAAAAAAATCACGGTAACTGAACAGGCAAGAGAATTCTTGCATCCCGAAAAATGTTTTCATTCACTTAAAGACTGACCGGGAACTCTCTCTACAATTATTGTGCGTAAGAGCCCATTTTAAACTAAAGGATCGATAATGCTGAACGGCAAAACGAATTCTAACCCCGAACTTAATCGAAGTACCCCACTTTTCGTAGGTGCAATCCCCAACATAACGAATCAAAACACCGGATTACCAACTACTGACATGAGTGCGGCTATGGCTTGTGCATTAGAGGGGATAACCCTACAATAATGCACTTTCCACATCCCCACTTTTGACGTTAAAAATCTCCCCCTGAAAGACTTTATTCAAGATGTAGTAAACAGTTCCGTTTACGTGAATGAAACCTCTGAACCCGCTTTTGTGAAGGTAGTCCTTAGTAGGTTAAAGGGGATCGCCAGGGAAAGCGTGAGGGATAAAACCCTTAATAAAATACAATACCTGATTACCCATCGAAAGAAACGGTTAGCTCCTACGGAAAAGTATCAATGGTACTTTGAATCAATAGTGAATTTGCAAATTAAGCAAACGGAGAGAGTTAGTGACTATTATAACCGTACCTTGGGGCTACTTAGTGGAGCAAAACACTCTTTAGACGAGAAATATACGTCACCAGACGATAACACGAAGATGATGATGAAACCGGTAACAGACTGTGCCTTGGACGCCTACATTAGAGGGCTGCCCGATGACATGGCCACCTTTGTAGACACTCGCAACACTAAAGATTTGCATGAGGCCTAGCGCATGCACTGCATGTTGCGGCAAGACAACGCTGTCCTGACAGAGTAAAGGCAACTTCGGTCTCCTCCTATCATTCATCGCGACATAACGAACCCAGTCCAGAGCGTACAAGATCACCTAGCCCCTACTCGAGGCAAATGGACGGAAATAAAAAGCAACGCAGAATGGAGAAATTAAATAGTGTGACAAACGTCACTCAAGGTAGTCCAGCTCCACCTTTTCAATACCCCTTTTACAGTCCTACGCACCCATCCTACAACTCTTCATATCCACCCGTTCACCGATTCCAAAACCCATTCCCTCCAGGCTATGGTTATCCCTATCCACTACCATACCACCTTCTCAAGCTTTCCTCCAAGATGCTGCAAAAAGACCATCAGAGGTTAGCGGATACACCCAAAACTCATCAAAATCGCCTATACCTATCGCACCAAAACCTTCTTCAAACTGCACGGAGACCCGCCGTGTGGACGCAATAGCGAGTCCGAATCTCAGGGAGCGGCCAAGAACAGTACAATTCCTAACGGACCCCTGCGGATCCTCAGAGCCGGGAGAGAAAAAAAAGACTTCTCAGTCGTTGGACTAGCTGCTCCAGAATTTGTAGACGCGAAAGACCATCTACTATTAGATCCAGGTTGCGACGTTAACTTGCTAAACATTCGAGCTTTGAAAAGCATGATTATCGTAGGGGACGATCCAATCAACATTTCCGGTATCACGACCGACCTAATCGAAACGCTTGATACGGTGGAACTCACCATACTTGGTAAGCCGGTCGAGTTCCATGTAGTAGAAGACTCTTTCGCTATCTCGGCTGACGGTGTCATAGGTCGAGCACATCTAAGGGAAGAACAAGCGCAGGTATCGTTTCGACACAATACCCTTATTGTAATATCCGACCCAATAAAACCCATAATGTTCGTCAATACTGAATCCATAGAAGTAAAAAAAGAAACTAAGGAATAACATTAAACCCTTCCAACGAATCCTTAAAATTGGAGCCCGGACTCAACAGCCAGTAGAAATACCGGTGGAGAATCGAGACCCAACGGAGGGATACCTCCCTTGAGTAGGGAGTAGTAAAAAGTAGGGGTAGTGAAAAGCACCTTAAGTCTTCTGTTTAGCGACTTTACATCTCACGCCGCCTAGGTGGTGGCGGAATACTGAATCTTGAATGTCTTCATAACAGGATTATTCTGGGTACAGCACATATAGTTGCAAATGGAACAGACCCTCGCCTTAAAATGGTCAGGAAACGTGGAGAAGTGGGCAAAGGGGCGTTTCTGTACAAAGCAGTCGAGGAGGCTGTTGCGTCACTCGGCCTTGACTTAAATACCAGGGGTTAGCAAAATGCATCAAATCTTATCCATCCTAAATACTCACTCCTGAAGGCCCGGATTCAGAAAGCACAGAAGCTTTCGCGAACAGATCCTCGACAAGAGGATGCACGGAATAGTCCACAGAAATGTGGAAGATCAGTCGATGTCGTATGAGCTAACGTATGCTTCCCTTAAACGACCTACATCCAAAGGCACAATGCGGCTCTAAGAGTGCTTCATTACCATCTCTGTCACTCTTATGGTTTTGGCCCAAATACCGCTCCACTAAACGCTCCTAGGGAAATAGACTCAATTTTCGAAAATGAGAAGTACCGCATATACTGGAACTTCATATCCTCGATAATTGTTTCTGTTGCGCACTCGAGGCCTGACATAGTTCTCCTTTACTTCGAGAAACGAACACAGCAAAGGAAAAAGAGAAGAAAGAGAGGCATAAAGATCTTTTGAGGGAGTTGCGAGGTTATACCCCGAATATTCTGTTAAGCTAATCGTCTTCATCATCGGCGCTCTTGGAGGTGCCAAAGTTTAACTGGTTAATAGCATGAAAAGCATCCCTGTGTGTCAACAAAATGCTGAGACACTTGCGGGGAAAATGCAAAAGGTGGTCGTCCTTGGGTCGGTCCGTGTCCTCAGTGTGCGCGAGACTTTTGCCGGATCATCCTACTGAATTCATCGCAGACTGTAACCACCTATCTCACGGTCGTGTGATGTGGCTACAGCTGAAATTTTACCGCGATTTCGCTCGGAGAGGGTGCAATTTTACAGATTAGCACCCGCTCCCGGCGAAATCCTGCGGTTGTCCTTATGATAAACTTCTAACTATATGTGACGTGCGCCGAAGAAAGGGGGCTTACTCTGAAAAGTGAGATTTTTCAGGGCGAGCGGTCGAAGTCGGCCGGATAGACGCGAATTTTAGGAGAGAGAGAAGACTCACGAAATCTTCCCTCTCCACTTACCACTACATTCTCACGAGGAAAGAGATAGATTGTAGACGCTCCTCACGGATGGGTATAGATGAGACGCGGAGATGTAGTGGTGAGTGGTGGGAAGCGTTTCACGGGATCTCGAGCTCTCGAGCGAAAGTCTGATTTCTTGGGTACCTAATAACTCAATTATTAGCAATAAAAACGCTCTAAATTTTTTTCCGATGGCTTCATTAAAAAGAACAACTCAAAAACTATCGAAAGGTGTAAAAACTTTGATTTCGATTTTTTAAGAGTAGGCCCCTTTTCTTCGGCGCACGTCACACACACACACACACACACACACATATATATATATATATATATATATATGTATGTATATAATTAAAAAAAAAAAGTTAAACAACCACCGCAGGGTACCACTAAGAGCAACTGCCATCTAAAAAGAAAATGTCAATAGCCCCCAGTAGAACCGCGGTAAAATACACCTATGGCCACGTCTCACATCCGTGAGATGGGTGGTCACAGGGAACGACGAAATCACAACGACAGGCCGGCGAAACCCTCGTGTGTCTTGAGGACACGAAGCGACCCAAGGATGACAGCTTTCTGCATCCATCTCGCAAGTGCCTTGGCATATTTTTGGCACGCGGGTATGGCTTTAGGGTTACGAACCAGTGATAATTTAGCACCTCCGAGAGCACCTATCACAAGAACAATTACTCGTACCGAATATTTTGGGTACAGTCGTTGCAGCTCTCTTTTAAGGTCTTGATACCTCTCCTCTCTTTCTTTCTCCTTTGCAGTGATGTTGTATTCGGACGGAGCCGAGAATTCGATGACGAATATCGTTCGTTTCTCGAAGTCTTGGAGAACAATGTCAGGCCTCGAGTGCGCAACGGAGACTGCTGCCCGAAAATCGTAGTTCCAGAAAATCTGGCACTTCTCGTTTCGGACAATTGACTCTATATCCCTTGGAGCGTTCGGCAGGGCGGGGTCGCGACCAACACCGTAAGAGCGACAGAGGTGGTAATAAAGTACTCTTAGGGCCGCATTATGTCTATAGATATACGTTGTTCCTGCGTGGGTCGGACACCCCGATAGTATGTGTTCTAGGTACTCAGCGTGTGCATGACACGCTCTGCACCTATTACTGGGAACTTCTTGACATAAAATGCGGGCGCGGTATGCTAAGGTGGAGATTACACCGTCCTGGCATGCGAAAATGAAGCCCTCTGTACCTGGATTGAGCCCCGATGATTTGAGGAAAGCAAAAGTTTGCTCCTTTGACAAGGACTGTTTTTCTACATTTCTGTGAAAGTTTCCGTGCATATGCTTGTCGAGTAGCTCTTGGTGAAATTTTCTAACCTCTGCTTTCTTTACTTCGGCTTTTAGACGTGAAGCATCTAGATGGAGTAATGCACTTTCCTCACTTCTGATGTTGAAATTCCTTGGGAACGCCAGTAATCATTCCTTTCTTCAAATGAATTTTGGCACACTTGTCCAAACCAAAGTCTATCCTAATCTCTCCTGTGTAGTTCTTGACGATATTTATAGCAGTTTGAAGTTTGCTTTCACCAGCGGCATAGATCTTCAGGTCATCCATATAAAATACATGAGTTACCTTATGCTCACGCTGATTAGTGTCGCCACAGAGGTATCCAGGAGAATTTCGTAGTGCGAGAGATAGAGGCAGAAGTGTGATGCAAAAAAGCAAAGGGCTCATACTATCCCCTTGAAAGACGCCCCTCTGGAAGGTGACCTTGTTCGTCGTCAGACGATGTTTCCTAGATGAGATGGTAAATCTAGTTTTCCAAAGAGAAATCAGTCTCTCTATGCATCTCACTATGTGTGGATGTACCTTCAAGCTTTCCAACAGACAGATGATAAGTCTATGAGAGGTTGAATCGAAAGCTTCCCGGTAGTCAATCCAGGTCATTGACAGGACGCGCTGATGGGCGGCAGCGTCTTTACAGACACACCTGCCAATTAGCAGGTTCTCTCGACAGCCTGCTACACCTTTTTTCGAGCCTCGTTGTTCGTACATCTCTCGCCATACAGGTTCAATTCGTCGAACGATCCTGTTGTTTAGGACAGCTGTAAAGATCTTATACAGTGTGTTTAAACAAGTTATTGGCCTGTAATTCTCTGGTCTGGACTAGTTGCCTTTTTTCGGTAGGAGTATCGTGCGTCCTAACACCAGCCATTGCGGAATGGGCGTCTCCGACTTTATATATGAGGTGAATATGCGGGCCAAATGTTGGTGTATAAAAGTAAACTTCTTCCACCAAAAGTTCTTAATACAATCTGGTCCAGCACCGGAAAAGTTCTTCGTGCCTCTAAGTGCTTTTTTCACCTCTTCGGCAGTGACTGATGGGCACTCCTCCTCAGATTTTATGAGGCTGTCGCAAAACTCCTCGAAGCGGATGATATTGTCAGTATCTTCTTTCAACTCTAGTGTTTTCGGGATCTTGTACATCTCTCTCCAAAAAGTCTCTACCTCCTTGGGCTTGGGTGGATTTTTCACAAAAACAGGGGGATCACTGAAGAGGCGTGATGGGAGTCAAGAAACTGTTGATTCTCCCTGTTCCATCTCTCCCTCTTCTGTATCCTCCTCCTTGCTTCAGATAACAGCCTTATTTTGTCAACAATATGCTGCTTGATTGTCAGCAGCTTTGACGTGTTCAGTGTGTGATTCAAGGTCCTTAGTTCTTGAGCGAACTTTCGAACCCTTTCCGTGAACGGTCTACCAGATGTTATGTAGTCAATCACACCATAAACTGAGCAATTGATGGTCCAGAGGTCGGACTCTTGCAAGATATCTCCACGAATGGAGGCATCCATTTCAGCCAGATCTTGGGGCTTAAGAGGAACTTGCATGTTGATGTTCCTCCTTGTACTGAAATTGCGATCATCTTCCAGAAGGTGCCTGCTTTCTGCGGTTGGTCTTAATGTCGTTTCATCTTCGTCTGCAGCTTGTTCAAGCAGCGGTTGAGGAAGCGCTCCGCGTACATATCCATTTTTCCGGAGGTAGTCGGCTTGATTTCGCAAAGACTGATGCGAAACGTATTGAAGCTCTGGGTGTTTCTGGCACCACAGAGTATGCATACGCGCCATAAAGCCTCCGCGAACAGGGATAATACTGGCATCGTAGCAGTCAAGCACGTCATTCTTAAGTTGATCCGTCCACTGAATGTGGGCGTTTCGCCGGTTCGTCGTCGTGTTTCCATCTAAATTATTTTCAGCACCCCAAACTCTAGGATGATCGGCATTGTTTGCCGATCCATTGTCGGGTGCTCTGCGCGTTCGATCGTTTTGAACCGCATCTACAACATTTTGGTGGTTCGTTGGTTCCATTGTTGTTCCCACGAGCAGCTAGGGAAAGCGTTTGTCAATCCTTGTAGAGCCCCGCATGCAAGGATAAGGCTGATACTCTGAGACGTCGCTTTGGTGGCTTTGTCATAAGCCCTTCGGTTCTATTCCAAGGGAATCGAAACCGAAACGTTGTCACCTTCGTGTAGTTGACTCTACGTTCTCGCCTCCGCTATTTTCCGTAAAAATATTTGAAACTTATATGCATATATACGTCAAGGGGGCCTTCTCATCAGGTTTCTCAAAAAAAGGGTAGCAATTTTTCATTTTGAAATTTATATATATTTGTGATACTGGGTGTACGAAGTGACCTACTCTATTGTATATAAGGAAGCGCGTTAGACGCTATACGTTCTCACCTCAAGCGGTGTTGCCACGTCTGGGAGGTAGGATTCTTACCTGGCGTCCATGTCTCTCAGGTATCTATGAGATCTGACAATCAAGTCATAATCAGAGAATTAAGCTAATTCGAAATATCATTGGTTTAGAAGAAATTTTTTCAAAAACTGTTATTTATTATAATATATCGCTTCAGAGATCTCCCGAAAATTCGTTTTTGACGCTAATTATGATTTGCTTGCGGTTTTTTGAATGCAGATTGCTTTTGATACTTGAAATTCTACTTTATACTGACAACGAGATGTTTAATTAAATTGTTCAAACAATTTACTATTGTTTTCAGCAATTTTCTCTTAGAATACAGTTAGAACTTCGCGTTTTTTTCAAATTGTACTTTTTGTCCAATTCTCAATGAGAGCGAGTTATTACATCATTTATGTTAATAAAAAAAATTTCTTAACATATTTTTTATTATTTTTAAAGATATTCTCTTTCAGTAATGCTGGGAATTGCGTTTTTTTTTTAAATTTGCAACTTTTTGTCCACTTTTCACTTGAAATGAGTTAATATTTATTTTAATTCAGGAAGGCGTTTTTTTGTAAAAATTTCGACTTTTCGTCAAATTTCTGATCAAAGTCAAGTGATGTTTAATTTAAGTTAACAAAAATAATTGTTCGAACAATTTATTGTTATTGTTAATGATATTATCTTTGCTCGATGGTAGAAAATTCTGATTTTTCTGAAATTTTTAACTATCTGTCTATTTGTCACCTGTAGTGACCTAATAATAATTATTTGAGTTGAGCAAAAATAATTGTACGAACAAATTATTGTTGTTTATAACTATCTTTATCTATGTTAATGCTAGATAGTTGCAGTTTTCTTCTGAAATTTTTCACTTTTTCTCCACCTTAAACTTAGTGAGGTGGGAGAACTAGGTCATTAACTGACTTGTGAAAGTATTGTTTTGCATTAAAACAAGAAGTTTATTGCAAAAGTTAGAAGAAAAATTTGCAATTGCAAATATTTTAATATTGGCCCCGGAAGGGGGACAGGTGGGGGGGGGGGGGG
>CAKNXH010057338.1:88810-132770 GCA_932178445.1 Andricus quercusramuli
CCTTTCCCGGAAATTTTTTCGAATCCACACAAAAAATACATTTTTTCGGTCCTCGTGTGAAGGATCTGCGTGAACCCGAGGCTCGGCTTCGGCTTCCTACGCCTCGCCTCAGGTTCACGCGGCGCCTTAATACTCGCAGTGACCAAAACGCCCTTTTGGACTCTCGTATCGAACACTATTTTTCTTTAAAGAATACTATGCAAAACCCGAGATATGTAGACTCGACGAAAAGTTGGGGGGGGGGGGGATGGGTCTGGGGAAGAGCCCAATGTTGTCTGCTTTCTCTATCATTTTTTGTAGGTCATAGAAACTTGCAATGCTGTCTTTGTCAGCGAAATCCATTCCTATGATTTTTTGCCGTTTGCACCTTAGCTTGTAATAAGCTCTTTAATCTCTTCATGCAACGAATTACTTGAACGAAAATGAACGAAAACAAACTGTCATGAACGAAATAAACCCAACCTCACCCAAAATGATGTTCGCATAGTTACCGTTTACGACGCTAGATGGCAAGCGGTGGCCAAAACGTATTAGCTGTTTACGACGCTAGATGGCAACCGGTGGCCAAAATATTTTGGTAACCATGGAGACCATTTTGCTAACCGGTGACAGCGTTTTGGTCATCGGTGTTGGGAATTTTGCTCATTGCTTTCGCGCACAGTGCGGAATCGGCCATTTTGGATGTCTGTGAACGGTGGGCAAACGAGGGTTTTGCATGTATGTATAAAGAAAGAAATGATATTCAGAGGTGTCACAAGCCCATCAAGTTTAACACGTATTTCCCATTAGGAAAAAAGCCGTTTTTTTACTTTTATTCAGAATCGTCAATATTAGCTGAATCGAGTTGAAACTCAAAACTTCTCTTGACAAATAGCCATAGAATACAAGTCAAATATATCAATTATCAAATATCACCCCCCAAAGTCTGTTTTATACGGTCCCAAAAAAACCCATATGTGAAAAAATGGGTTTTGCGAGTTTCTAGCGCTAATTATGATTTTTTGGGGTTTTTCAACAATGCTAGAAAATTGTAGTTTGTTTTTAATTTTTCACTTTGTGTTCAATTTTCAACTAAAGCCAGTTGAATAATAAGATAAGTGCTAAAGCGATGTTTTTTGTCTGAGTAATATAAGTTCATAAATAATATAAGTAAATGGTAAAGGATTGACATACTTCAGACCAAAAGTAGATTAAGATGTTAAAAATCCTTTATTTTCTTCTGCCAACGTTTCGAAAACTTGAGTCGTTTTCCTCTTCAGGACGTATATCAAATTTCAAAGTTCGTCATCTTAGTCATTATTATCAAAAATCCTCTTCTTCATCTAATCAATTTTGGAGCTTCATTTTTTACAAGAAATTTTGTTAAATTCTTTTGAAAAACTTAAATTCATTTAAAAAACATTTATACTTTTTGAAAATTCTAATAATTTAGTTGACTTAGTTGGGGAGTCTCTGACTACTCAACTTAGTCAACTAAATTATTAGAATTTTTAAAAAGTATATGTTTCTTCACTACCTCCTTCAGCCTCTCCCTAACCTCTTGTGTACTAAACAGCCATGCTTCGTTCTGTACCCTATCCAGCCCTGCTGCTTTTGACCTTTTCAACTTCCTTATCTGCTTCTCTATCTCCTCGTCATTCAACTCCTCCATCTCTGCCTCCCCCGTTCTTCGACTTCCCCCATCCGTCTTCCTTGAATCCGAGCCCTAGAATGATTCTTTGAAAAACTCTCTCCACTCCTCACTCCCTATCTTCTCGCTAACCCCCACCCTTCGCTTCCTAAACCTATTTATTATCTTCCGGACGTCCCCCTCTGTCTTAACATTTGCTAACTCCTCTTTCAGATCTTTCTCCTTACACACCAATCTAAACCCCTTCCTCATTCCTACGTACTCCTTCCTTCTCGCATTACCCTCTTTCCACCTTTTGTACTTCCTCTTCACCTTCCTCTTCATCTTTTTACATTCCCTATCCAACCACGGTTTCACCATTCCTTTCTTCTTCTTTCTAAATAACTTCTTTTGCACACACCCTTTCACCTTCTCTTCCAGATCCTCCCATATCTTTAGAACTGTTATTTATTTTAAAAATTTTCCAAGAAAATATTTTCCAAATTGAAATTATTAATTTGTCTGAATCTCAACAAAAAATTGGACAATTTTCGATTCCATTGAAAATAATTCTGCCTGGACAAAAAATAATGTAAAGCATAAATGCTATAATATGATGCCAATGTTTGAAATTGCTTGATTGTAATCTTCCTAATTCGAAATTGCTTATATTTACATATGAATTCATTCAATTTAAAACTGCCTATCAAGGATCTAATGAGAAATTCTGAAATGTTTAGTAGCGAAATTGTTATGTAATTTTAAATATTTTAATTGGCATCTACTTTACTGTGAAATTCGACATTCCAAACCTCCAAAAATTAAGAAATTTCAAACCAAAGATTTTCGAATTAGAACTTTGAAAGCAAATGAATTTTAGTTTCAAGGCCTCAAAGATTCGAATGTTTCAGAATTACGCATTCCAAACTATAATTTTGAATTCAAATTATATACATTTTACAAATGGTGAATATATATTAATAATAAATATCATATCATGTAGTATTACGTAATATTCAAAGTGATAGGATAGATTTTTGTACTCAAAAATGTCAAAATAGTGTCATAAAATTTGTAATGGGTGGGGGAGGGGGATCAAGTATAGGAAAAAGTATGCTTATATAATACTTAAACGACCTCTTATGTCTATTCCGAATTAAAAATTGTCCAATCCAGAATAAAAAAAGATGCATGTTCCAAATACATATCTACAGGCACACAGAAAATGTACGCTAAGCAACAAATGACCTGATTGTTCAACCAATGCTTAGAACAAAAGTAGCTTGTAGATATTTTCGAAAGGACCATTCCTCAGTCTGACAATTACTTTGTTTATAACAATTGCGGAACTATACAAAATAATTTAATTGTTTGAAAATTGGTTAAAGAGAAAAACCGCGTCTAGATATTTTGGAGACGAATCTAGAGGTTTTTTCATCTGAGCGCAGATTGGCATAATATCTATCCGTCTATTCCTGAAATGTAACTGACTGCCTACTCATCGAGTTTTCATTGGTAATTTATATTACCAAATTGCGCGTGGAAAGCTACTTTGAATCTACTCCAAGACGATCACGCTCATTGGTTTATACTGAGTCATTCATTCGAAAGATCCTCCAGAAATTAGGGTATTTCCGATAGCATCTCCTTATCAGTGAGATAGCAGACCTTCTTCTCATCCTGTATTTTAGCCAGAAAACTTTTGACGCTAATCTGCGTATCACCGGGATATCAAATTCCTCTGTTCCGTATGATAGAATTAAGGTTTTTATTTCGTCTAAGAAGGGGGCTGCTGGACCTCTGAGGGTTTCCTCTAATTATCTCCTGACCAGCCTCTTCGCGAACGATGCCCCGTAAATAGGTGGGCTGTCTTGGGGGCGGAGGTTTGTCACTCTTCCTTGAAAGTTAAGGGTGTTTGCAAATCCTGAAACGAACAGTCCATGTGTCCAACTGTACCCTGAAAATTGTTCCGGACTAGGTAGACATACACCCGGATGATCTGATGGCGCTTCAAAGTGCCCCGGCTTCACCCCTGAACGAGGGTTGCAGAATTCATTCAGTTCACAGTTATTGGACCTATTCCCAACTTCACCCACTGATCGTCCAGATCCTGCAAATTTTTGAAATGTCCCTATCACATGTGAAACGGTCCCTGTACCAGGTGTTTGACCGTATACGGTCCTATCCCCCTTTGTGGGCGTATTTATTTCTGGCGAAGGCAATTAAAGCGGCATTGGAGAAGAAAATCGATGGCGTGAAATCTGGATAATTCATCCTAAAGTAAAGCTGCTGGCTTGGATTCTTAGTGTATCCGTGGAAACAACATCAGTACTTGAAATGATAGCAATCAAAAACTCAGCGATTGAAACGTAAGGATGAAAGGTTATCAATGTCAAGGCAAGTACTGAAGCTATTCATCGTGTAATAACTGCAGAGCCAGGAGTGGTCGAGAGTCTCAAGAAGATCGACTGCAGGGATCCTTATGGGTTGGAGAGGATCAACATGAAGAAGACCGGATTTATCTTAAGAGAAGGTGGAGGAGACAACTGGAGGATCAAATAGACTAGTAGGCCCCCCTCCTGTCTGTATTTAATTTAGATAAACCTTTATCACGCCGAGGAAGCGTCTGCCATCTTAAGAAGACGTTTTGTCGGTGGAACAAACGGCTTTGGCCCTAATACAAGAACCTTGAGCTAATGAGATGAAAGTTAGAGGATTAGGTAACAAAAGCGGATCAGTCATTTATGATAGTTTCTAAAAAACACCTAGGGTAGCACTTGATGTCAGAGGCGTTATTAAATTTATTGGATTACCAATGTATTTTTCTAGAGACTTAGTAGCAATGAAGATTGAGCACTAATTAGGAGGCAGGCGCCAAACTGTGTTGATTTGTTCAGCGGACCTACAATTTCATTCCCAGGACCCACCATTTGAATAATGGCGAAATCTGGTAGACCACCACTATGTTAAAGGATGGCATTTGCTGACCAGATGTGATGCTAACGCACATCATTCGACTTGGGGTAGTAAGAATACCAAACACAAGGAAAAGTCTTTATTAGATTATCTCTTAACTACTGAATTAACATTACTGAATCCAACGAATAGAATTTCCTGTTCACATTCTACAAAAAGGTATGAACAAAGCGTATAAAGACAATCGTCTTCTTCGTATTAAAAGAACAGACAGGGATGCACCCTGGTGAAATCCTAGACTGGAGAACCTGAAAGAAGACACTCGAC
Organism: Andricus quercusramuli; assembly: GCA_932178445.1. Classification (NCBI taxonomy): domain Eukaryota; kingdom Metazoa; phylum Arthropoda; class Insecta; order Hymenoptera; family Cynipidae; genus Andricus; species Andricus quercusramuli. The sequence goes on from CAKNXH010057338.1 coordinate 93,663, forward strand.
GTCCTTTGACAGGGCTAAAAAGAATGAAAATTGGGACTTTTACTGGGCTTGCTTGCCAAGATATAATGATGAAATACAAAATTCCGTAAGGGGCTCATGGTGGGTGTATTATCAAAGAATCAAGAGGACTAATGAAATACTTGAGCACCTAATAAGGGTACACTTTCCGGGCTCGGAGTTGAATTACACGAATGAGAGGGCGACCTATGAGTTGTACCCGTCAGGAATACTAACTTTCAGAGACTTGTACTTGAAAGAGAAAATCCTGCCAGAAAACATTTTCATAGAAATCAATTAGCCCCTTAAAAATGCAAATCTACCGTAAACGCTCTCTATGCCTTCACTTCTCACATTAATAATACATTGCCGAAAGGTGAAGTAGCAATTGCAGCAATTCTAGACATGGAGGGGGCTTTTAGTAACACCTCAATTGAATCTATATACGGTTCTACTCAGACACACGGAGTTAGTGACACGTTAAATAAGTAAATGCACTCCATGTTGAAAAGCCGAACGGTACATACTTCGCTACATGGTTTTTAAGCGAAGGCCAAAGTGTAACAGAAATCATGTGGCCACTTTAGTGGAACGCATGTCGTCAGCGCTCAACCTAGTAGAGCAATGGTGCAGGGACCGTTAATTATCCGATAACCTGGACAGGATGGAACTCATGCATTTCACCAGAAGAAGGAAGCTTTCTGATCTTAGAAATCTTGAATTTTACGGCAGGGAAGTAGAATTTTCAAGATGAGCGAAATATTTGAGAGTAAAATTTGACTCTGGATCAACCAGGAAACTCCATATTGACGCAAGGGTGAAAAAAACTAAGATGGCTTTTTGGGCCTGTAGACGTGCAATATGAAAAACCTTGGACTTCAAACTTAGAAATACTTACTGTTTATATAAATGATAATCAGACCCATAGTAGCACATAGCATCAACGATCTGGTTGCCAAGGACTGAACTAATAAGTACTATCAAACAACTGGGAAGCCTTCATAAGGTTTTCTGTTTGGCGGTCACTGGTGCTATGAAAACAACACTTGACATGCAAACTGATTTCATATAAAGGAAAATATCACTCATGAAACCCTTCAAGGTCATCTTCCCTAAAAGGACAGAATAGAATGATAAAGGGAGCAGGGGAGAACTATTTACACCAGGAGGTCTTGTTTGTTACACCGCCGGCTTTAAAGACTCTTTGAGATATTGACTATATCACATGTAAGAGGGGGGTCTTTCAAGGAGAATCTCTATCTCCGATACTTTTCCGCATTTTCCTCTTACCTCTATCTATTGTGCTCAGAGGCAAAAGCTCTGGATACCTATGTGGTCCACCGAACGATTGGCATGAGTTTTGAACTGGACAAGTGTGCCTGCGTCCACCTACACCTATAAATAATAGAAACTACATCATCGCGTGACGGTCAGGATGTTCAACTTATAGGCGGAGATGCCATTCAACATCTTGGTATTGGAGAAACATAAAACATATCTTGGAATGCCGCAAGCGAAAACCCAAAATATGCGAGTGTTAAAAACGGCCCTTGGAAAAAGGTATCGCCAAATTTTCAGAAAAATTTGGGCTTCCGAATTATCTGGAAAGAATGAGATCCAGGCGACCAATATGCTGTCTGTTCCTATACTGCTCTACACGTTTGGTGCAGTAAAATGGAACGTCGATAAGTTAAAGCAACTTGAGAAAAGCACACGCAAGACGAAGACAATCCATCGAATTCATCATCCTAGCTCTTCCATACCACAAATATACCTCCCTCGAGATGAAGGGGGTAGAGGCTTGCTGAGCTTAAAATGCCTTCATCGATCAACGGTTCTGGCTACAGCCTGCTCAGTTCTAAATAGCACAGATATCCCTTTGCGACTCGTACATCAGCATGTAGTCGTCAATGCTGCGGCGTTTCTATACCGTGCCGCAGATAGGGCCGCAGAGGAGTTTGGCCTCCCATTTGCTTCCAGCGACACTACACATAGCCTAGCATCACTAACACCTTTGGTGCTCAAAAGTCGTGTACAGGAAGCAGCCCAACATGCTTCTCAAGTCTAAAATTCTCATCTTTAGAAGTGTTATATTTTCATCTTAGGCACTTCTATGGCGTTGATCCATGGCGTTGATATTGCCCGTCTTGCAATGTACCCAGGGGGAACTCGATTCCGTCGTTAAGAATGATCAGTGTAAGATCCACTGCAATTTATCATTCTCCACCTCTCAACGTATCAGTGCAACGAAGTCTGATATTGTCCTCCAAGATCTGAAGACTAAGATCATTTACTTGCCTGGGTTCTTGGCACTAGCCAATGGTCATATCGCGGCAAAGGAGGCAGAAGAACGGGCCAAATAACAAGCACTTCTTCTCGAACTGAGCAGGCATTACCAATGCTACAAAGTCCATCTTGTGGTTCTCATAATCGGTTGTCTTGGACGTATGAAAGCTTAATTTATTAGCCAACTCAACAATATTCCGACTTGCCAGCGTCAGGCTCATTCCATCGCAAACCGGATGCAAAAGGTTATTCTTCTGGGATCACTTCATCTGGTCCGTCAACACTGTTCCTCCTAACATTACACCAAGATTGGTAGCTATAACAGCTAGAGACCTGACTGCAAGGAACAGTGTTGCCCGAAGTTATCTCGCATAAATTTTCCGCTCTTGCTTATCTTCTAGGACAGAAGGAGCAGAAGCGAAAGACGTACACGTTCTAGTTGCCTCGGGATTGGTTGCTTTAAGGAGCCATGATCGTAGCTTCCGGAGCCTACAACTTTTCATATAATATCCTAAAAAAATAGAAATATTGATAATATCCGGATTTTCATAGTATTATAACGTCGATTAGCTACCATGACATGCAACTCAAAGATAGATTCACGTTCTTGAAACGATATTCTGTACTAAGAAACGAAACTAATATCTTCCATACTCGATCCAACCGTCGCGTCGTTGAAATCAGTGTGCCACTGCGACTAACATTCGTAGTGACAATATTCGCAAAGGTATACTCACACTCTTAACATATCGCCCGCCTCGTGGTGCTAGAGCAACACGAAATAAATTTTGAAATCACAATTAAATTTTATAAAATTTTTCAAAAGCCCAAAAAAAGTACAATAAAAAGTACTACCGCCCGGTGTCAAATAGCGGCCTTGAAAACAACGTGACCGCCCGCCATGAACTATATTCATATTGTAAAGCTAAAGTATAACATAATAAAACAAAAGGTACTTCAATTGGGTCACTCGAACCACATTACGGTAAAGACTGTCTGATGATTTAACAGCCTCGACAGAAGATATAGATAACAAGCACATTTTAGAGATCGAACGAACAAATTCTGTGTTAGCAGTTTTAACTCCAAAGGTCCTTTTGCATTTATCTTTACCAGTATAGCAGTTAACTTTGCGACCTCCAGTCCATTTTCAAGGGGGAGAGCATTATTCTTTGTTAGGATCATATCACCCACCTTGATGTTGGGACGTTCTTGTTGCCACTTATAACGTTGATGCAAAGAATGCAACTATTCAATGTTCCACCTTCGCCAAACAATTTCTGCTATACGTTGCACTATTTGCCACCTAATCAGTCAATTTTCTGGAACCAGTTCTACGGAAGGTACAGGAGCAGTAGTAAGAGGGGCACCAATCAGGAAGTGACCTGGTGTCAAATACGATAAATCATCAGGATTATCAGAATGAGGGCCTATTGGACGCGTGTTCATGCTAGCTCCCATTCAATCCGGAGTTGTAGTAAATTCCTTAAATTCAATCAATCAGTATCCTTTCTTAACTGAGCAAAATTATGTCTTATTTTGCGATCGGCAGCTTGATACGTAGTACTAATGTAGCTTGTACAAATGCGCGAGTTGAACTAGACGAGCAATAAAGCGTTAATAAGCTGCTTAAAAGCCTCATGAATTGTCGTCAGAAGCAAATTCCAAATGAATTGCACGAGTTAAGCAGCAAACGAATAGCGCAACATAACTTTTGTAACTTTCTGACCCCTACATGGAGTAACCCTAACCGAGAAGGGACCAGCGTAATCAAGCTCAGTACACAAATGACACATCGGTGAATTATTCTCTTCACAAGAGTTCGACCTAAGATCATGCAAAACCCTTGACGAAGAGTATAGAATGTTAGCTGTATACCACCGTGCATAGCGGCCACCTAAGCGTAAAACGCCTAAACCATGCAAAAAAGGTTTCAAAAACTTAATGGGTGAACCTGAAGGAATCACGATTTCTTCTTTCATAGCGCGTACATCAGCGTCGAATTCACAATTCTGAATTAGATGAATCCTCCATAAAGAGGCTCTATTGATCTCAGATACATATAGAGTAAGGAAATTCGGCGGATGTTTAACATCTGTTGACTTTCCCGTTTTTAGAAGAAGAGCATCAACAAAACGATGACAATAGGCCGTGACACCAATTAGTTTTTGGCCAGGATGAAATTCTATCAGCAAGATCAATACAAGGCTGCTTCTCTTTGATGGAAAGGTGAGCAATTTGAGAGAACTTAATTGAAGATTTTTGCTCAAGGTCGACGTCGACAGGTAGAATTAAGTAATTGCTCAGATGAGAGATGCCTAGAAGAACAATCAGCTGGGTTTTCAGCTGTGAGAACATGTCGCCACCTTGCTTCTGAAATACACTTTAGAATTTGAGCAACTCGATTGAACACGAATTTGCGCCAAGAAGAAGGATGTTTGCTGAGCCAGGCTGATACCACTGTAGAGCCAGTGTGACAATGTAATGGTACATTTTCAAATATCATTGTTCTAATGATAAAGCGTAATGCTTTGGGCAGCAATTGTGCCTCACATTGATCAAGTCGTGGTATACTCAGGGGTAGAAGAGAAGCCATTTAAGTTCAAGCATATATCAAAGAAACTTGAGCATCATCATCTTATCAAAGAATACGTAGATATATCACAGCAGAATACGCTTAAGCTGAAGCATCAGAATACCCATGAAGCTCATAACCTAAGCTTGACTGTGTCTGACCAGTCCACGTTAAGATTTGAATCCGTTCTATCTTCAAAAAGCTGCTATAATATGTAGACTAACGATCTAACAAATTCTCAGGCTTTGGAACATCCTGGTCAATTTTATGGAACTAAAGTTTCTGCATAACTTTTTTTGCTACAATCATAACTAGCGAGAGGCATCCTAAATGCTCATAAAGTTTAGCGATTACTGAAAGAATCTGTCGTTTCGTACGTCGTTCGATGGGTCGCGCTTCAACCTAAACTCGAAAACTATCGGAAACTGGATCCCATTGTAGACCTCAAACTTTCAACTAAATTTTCTCCCCAGCAAAAAATTCAAAAGTCTTTTCATGAATGACAAGAGGACAATCTTGTAGTAATTGATTGTTATCAGAGGCTCATTTTCAAAGATGGAAGCCTCCTCGAGCTATCAACTGAGAACATGAGATCTTAATGCTTTGGCTTCCTCAAAGAAGAACCTTCAACTTCAGCTGACTGCTTGATTACACGGTTCGCAAGATAAGGTGCACAAGCAGTTCCATACTCTAACCTAGCTTCAGAAGAATACCAGAAAATGCGCTGATAATCACGATCGCGCGAATCAACTATAATTAGCCAAAACATCTTTTCTACGTCAGCTACATAAACAAAGCGATGCTCGCGCCATCGTTATATAATAGGAATAAGACCAGCCAGAAATTGTAGACCAGTATGTAAATGAGAATTCAAGGAAGTTCCGTTTGAAGTGAGGCTAGACGCATTGAATACTATTCGTAGATGAGTTTTTTTTCTTTTTTTTTGGAGAGGAGGTGAGAATGCATTCACGCAAAGAGTGTGGGACTCGACCTAAAAAACGGTAATACCCACTAAACTCACCTCCTCTTCCTGCCAACCCATGTCCTCGGAACCGCTTATCGCATTACTTCCACGACATGGGCGTAAGGACACTAAGCCGTGCTTCGGCTTCAAATTTTAAGCGCCGGCTTGGAATTTCCCCGACTTTCATCTAACCAGGATGCACGCGTCGTCCTCAGCAGTGTGGTGGTACCACACGACGGGCTCGCCGGCCTTCGGCATCCTGGTTGGGTATTTTCGGTTAGGTAGCGCGTCTTTGAGGTTTCCTCGACGAGGTTGCCTTACGGAACGCCCTACATCTCATTGTCCCGGGTCGATGATCTGTCCGCGGCTTATCTCCGTTTGTGGCGCAGAGAAAGCACTGCGGCGTACTTTCACACGCCGCAGCCCTATGGCCCTCCTTGCCACATCTCCAGCAGGCCTTCGTACGCGTACGGTCTGGGCTATCGCAACCTGCTGGCATAAGGCGGAAGCCTAGGCAGCGGTAGCACCGGATCCTTTCCGTCCTCTTTTCTACGTGACAGGGCACATATTCCACCTTCACGTGTCCTGTGCGTATCAAACTTGCGGCCAATTCTTCTGGTAGGTCCACGAAGGCCTTCAGATGGCCTCTGATGGGTCTCTTCTTTAGGCTGACCTTAACCTCTCCAGCCCATTGGTTATTGAAATGGCTTCTTACGGCCTCCTCAGGTTGTTTCATATGAGTCTCCGTTTGGCTTGTGTCCTTCTTCGCCCTAGCCTTTTTCTTAAACGTATACCCCTTCCTTGGGGCAGCATATCCAACTTGTATTGGAATGCAACCAAAATAATGCTCAACAAAAAATAAGGTGTCACTCACTCGCCTCGTCAGATTTTCCGGTTCGTTTAGCCCATGCCAGATTTGGCCAACGGACCGCCCAACTCCTTACATAAACTTCTGTTTAAATTTTGATTTGTCGCCATCTTGTGCCCATGAGTAGGTAGGAAAGTGACGGTCCACCCCCGCAGAGCCCCGCATGCGGATGTAAGGTCTGTATACTCTAGGAGGCGACGTGGTATCCTAGAGACACCATTTGAAACACCACAGCCTGGTAAAGAAGATTCAAAAGGAGGTTCCTATATCTCCCAAAAAACGCGTGATGTCCTCATGAAGCACCTCAGCAGTAATACGAGAATGGGCTGTAATAGACCCTTGTGAGGATAACTGCTGGATTGGACGGGATAAAATCCAGCAAAAATAGTACTCTCAGCGGTCAAGGAGCCTAATTTCGCTTGTTCTAATTGAGGCAATAAACATAATCTTAATTTATCAGCCCCTAAAATCATGTCAATTTGAATATTGCTAGAAGGGTCTCGGTCAGCTAGGAAAAATTTTTTTCATTCATTTGCAATGCATGTAATTTGCATGTAAAGCTACAGCACTCTGGTTAGTTTCCTTTGGACATAACCACACTTCAGCTAATTTCTCAGCTGTACCAATAAACTCACGACAAATATTGAAGAATCTTCTCAAAGACAAAATTACACTCTGAACCTTGAGCTACTAAAACTCGAAAAACGTTAGACCTGCTCAAATCAGCCTCAATTCTAAAAAACGCTGTAGCGAGTAAAGTGAGTCGCGTGATATCAGCATGGTTAATACAAAAAACAAGATACTTTATCATCTAGAACAATATGATGTGCTCCTCGTATCGTCAACAGAGTCTCTTGTGTCGAAGCCTTGTTATTATCTGACTGAGAAGCAACACCTCCTCAACAAGGGTATAATTTTCTTTATAAAGAATGTACTTCGAATTAGAAGAGGCAGCAATTGGAATCAATTGTAGGTGAAACATTATCCAAGTACCGCGTTATTCCAACATTTTGAACTGTAAAGGACACGAAGCTCTATTGGTTTCAACAATGTTCACGACTTTCGCGAACTTTCTGGAACAGTCTTTGCACAATTTTCAGTTGCTGATGCACCACAGATCCCGGAAGACCCACCACATACCATTATACCATTAAGCCATTTCCCTTTTGGGGTGGGCGTGACACTACCCGATTCGGGTAGTGTTTCTAGGTGGATTATTCATTACTAGTACTACTAGTGTGGGCTCACCACACCCACGACGGGCCAACAGCATGCAGTATTCCCGAACGGTCACCCATCCAAGTACTAACCGCGCCCAACACTACTTAACTTCAGTGATCGTACGAGAACTGGTGTTTTCAGCGTGGTATCGATGATAAGGTTTTCCTAAAACAGTGGACATCCAGTTGGCGGGAAACTCCTCGAAGTTCTTTATTGAATAAAACAAATAGAAATTGTACGTTCATGAAAGAGAACATTTATCTCCACTCAAATTCCACTCCTAACGCAAATTTTTATAATCATTAGTCGATTAAACATCTCCTCTGAAATTACGGTTTCCTGGAATCAGTACCGATTTGTTACGGTGCTCGTTAGAACACTTACCAATGACACGGATTCGGCAATACTTAGTTTTCACTCACACTTGCGCGTGAGTAAGCGATTTGATACACACACACATTTCACAAAATTCAGACAATAATCGCAAAGGTATACTCACACTCTTAACATTACTTATGAATCTTTTTTTGTTTCCACGTACCCCTGTGCATAAAATCAAAGGAATACTGAGCTTTGGAATATTTTTTTTACAAAAATTAAGAAGAAAAAGGAGAGATTCATAATTGATTCGCTATTTGCATTAACATAAAATTACGAAATTTGTTTTTTGATATCGGTCCATTGTACCAATCGTTGCGCGTAGATGGTGTGGCTTTACGGTCGCACAACAAATGTATAGCCTTGAGAGAAATGGGGTTTAAAAAAAGTCGTTGCTCAAATTTCAAAATTCGAAAACTCCATGAATTTTGAAAATTTAGAAACTACTTTAACCTCAAACTTCTCTCTCCCAACACTAAGGTTTCACCAAGTTTCTTAAAAATGGCTAGACCCCCTCCAACTCTGATGTTCAGGAAAATGATTGACACTACTACATTTGTCTGATTTTGTCAATAAATAAAAATTTCTGAGAGTACCCCGCACCAAATGTATGGGAATACAAAGCGTGGTTATTTTAAGGGTCTATATCGCGTGCTTCTCAAAATAGCCGAAAGCTCAGCGCTCAAAGGTTTAATTTGATAAAACGTCACTGCTATAGTCTGGATGGCGTTGGTGTAACTCGCAAGTTTCTTAAACGTAAGCAAGTCAGGGTCGTACGAACTATTTCTAGTAATAATATATACTATTAAGCAAAACATGCACGTGTCTACCAGCGCACTTCCCGCTTTGTGGCTTTGTTGCTACCGTACTGAGTAACTTCGCTAATCTCGCAGGTCATCTCTCTCGTCCCCTTGGACCCTGCACCATCAGCGAAAATTCCTGGAAGGCTTCACGTCAAGAGGATGCATATTGCGAGAGGAGTGTAGTAGATATAGCTATAGCGCACTGCACCAATCGCTTGGAAGATGGTTGTTATATTTTCAGAAAACTATAAAAAAATTGTGATTTCGAAACTGTTATTCACAGTTGAAAAGCAGGAATTTGTTCAAAGTTCTTTTGTTTTCTAAAGGTTTTGTGGAACCTGAGTAGCAAAATATTTGTAACTCATAAAATAATTTAAATGATTTGTTGTTCTTCATTTGGGTTCACCTGTTCACCTCTATTGGCAGCATCTAAAATCCTATGTAGCAATCATGATTGGGGATACTTAACGTTTTGCTGGTCACGTGTGTAGCCTAGGAATCACGAAACGCTCGCGACATGTGCACACATGCCCAGAGTTCTGGTCCCTGATTTTAATGAACAGTGATAGCCGAGAATTGTTTCATTATTATCTGGCCCTAGATCAACAATTTCATTGAACGCTATCCACGGTTGGTACCTTGTCGCATTTCGGAAATGAGAATGTACTCCTACTCTGATTAAACCACGTTGATTACGTACCGTCTTTAGTTGAAACTCTTCATAATCATTTCTTTGCAGCTTGTCCTGAATGTAAGGTGGTGTAAGTTGAACTTGATGGACGCCAATCGTGATGTCATCTAGTTCACCGTAGCGCATATTCTTAATTTCTACGCAGGCTTGCATGACATTAGCCTCACGAGCTGTCGCTAGGTGTTCCCTTGCAGCCCCTATAGTACCACCTTACTTCTCGATAACAAGCTGATATCTATTAATCATGGCACCGACAATACGGAAGAAATCCCCGAGATTACGCACGTGATAAATCGAAATCGTTTTGTCAAAGAACTTAAAAATGGATTTTAAGTGGCCATTTCGAAATTCGACACTCCATCTCGATTTCGTTATGAGCCGTGTTTGGTTCGCTTCTTCCGTTGACAATTGACTCTGGCCTGCTTGGTGAAATGGCGGTATCTTGGATTCAATACCCAATCGTTCTAAAAGCGGTTGGGCATCTCGGTATGTTCTGTCCTCTAGAAAAATATCGTCAATGTCGAAAATTGCTCTCATGCCTCTCTCATGTAGGCAAACATGTATGTACTGTGATGCTGACGTTAATGCTTATGTACCTAGGGGTCATTAAAAGAATACGTGATACATTTTTCAGGAACATCTGACTCCCCCCCCCCTCCTCCGCCGGATACTTTTTCCATTGTTCTTAACGTTGAGAATGATACTTCGGCAGACTCCAGCCCACCTCTAAACGTATCACGTATTTTGTGAGTGAACCCTTAGGCTTTCAGTGGAGTGTAGAGCCAATGTCTATATTGATATGGATATCATCATTCCGGAGGAGACTGAGGCATGTTTGAATCATTTGGATGAACATGGCTTCATCTGAGCACCTGTGATTCCTGAATTACGAGCAACTAATAGACCATATAGAATCCCCGGACGGCAGATGCTTTTTTTTACAGAATCTTCGTGATGAAGTGAATTCTCATCAAGATTTCGGTGAGGAAGAAAGCTTTAGCGATAAAGAATTTAATCCAATTCCTCATTTACATCAACATGGCGTAAAAAACGTCAGGAAAAAGGATCTGATGACTTTTTTTCGCAAGATGCGTCAGGGACTTTCTGATGAATTTCTGAATGTAACTTTTCACTATTCCAGCCGGATAGCTACAAGCATGGCCATTTCCATGGTAAGAGAGTCTCTGATGCAGCGATTTGCGCCTGGCAAAATTGGATTATCAGCGATAATCAGAGAGGAATATGTAGAAAGGCATGTGACAGCATTTGCCAATGAACTCTACAATCCACAACCAGAAATTCTTAGAGCGATTGCTATCATAGATGGCACTTGTGCTTACACGCAGAAGAGCAGTAACTTTCGTGTACTGTGACAATCACTGTGTAAGCATACGGGACATCACTTGGTGATATCTCTTATTTCAGCGATATTTTTATAGGGGACAGAGGATACCGAGAAGCCCAACCGCTGTTAGAACGATTAGGTATTGAATCCAAGATATTTCCATTTCTTCAAGCAGGTCAAAGTCAATTGTCGACGGAAGAGGCGAACTAACCATAGCTCATAACGAAATCTAGTTGAATTGTTGAGTCTAGGAAGGGCCAATTAAAAACCATGTTTGAGTTATTTGACAAAAGGATTTTGATTTATCACGTGCGTAATCTCGGGAATTTTTCCCGCATTGGTGGTGCTATGATTAACAGATATCATCCTGTTTCCGAGATCCAAGGTGCTACTGTAGAAGCTTCAAGGAAATGCTACATGACATCATGATTGGCGATTATCAAGTACCAACTGTGGATAGCGTTCAATGAAATTGTTCATCTAGGGCCAGACAATAATGTATCAATTCTAAGCTATTACTGTACATGAAAATCAAGGGTCAGAACTCCGGGCACATGTTCAGGTATCGCGAGCGTTTTATGGTTCCTAGGCGACGCACGTGACCAGCAAAACGTCAAGTTTTTCTGGCACCATAAAGGACGAGAAAGATGAGCTGCGCGATCAACGGAGTGACGCAGTACTGTAGCCACAAAGCGGGCAGTGCACGGGTACTCTCGCACATGTTTCGCTCAATAGTATATATTCCTAGTAGAAATAGTTACACGACACTTGGGCACTTGGGAATACAACACTATTTCTTCCCTTACAGCAGCTTCTTTCAAGCGAGTTCATATTTTAAGCGCTAAGCGTTCGGCTGTTTTAGGCAGCGCGCGATATATATATATATATATATATATATATATATATATATATATATATACTAAAAATTACATCTCAAACGCTTAGCGTTTGGTCAGTTAGACTAGCGCGCGATGTATTCCATGGTAATAATTACTAATTTGATTTAATCTTACCGGGGGCACCGTTTCTAACTTTATTGCAGTGATGTTCTATTAGATTGATATCTTGAGCGCTAATCATTCGGCTGTTTTAAAAGTACGTGATATATAGCTTTAGAATAGCCTGGCTTTGTTCCGACCGGACGTTGTCATCATATCTGCGCTCATGGAAGCAGATTTTGAATTTGAGACTACATCTCGAGTGCTTAGCGTTAGATCGGTTAGACCTCCGCGCGATGTATATCATTGAAAGATTGACCTCATTTGATATTGATCTCACCGAGGCACAGTTTTCAACGTTATAACTGTGACGATTTATTGAATTCAAATCTTGATCGCTTAGCTTTCGGCAGTTTTGTGATGCGCACAACATACATTATTATCAAACCTGCATTTGGTACTGACCTCGCTCTGCCGTCGTCTCTCCCCTTCCAGCACATATGGGGATTCATTATTTTTACGAAATTGAGCGCTGAGCGCCATATAGCGCAAAAGCTGTCCGTTTCTCTCAATTTTTTCCCAGATCTTCCATTAGGCTCTTATAATCTACATATTTACCAAATTACATCCAAATCCACCGAAAGCCATTTTTCCATTCATTTGGTGCGGGGTGCTTTATGAAATGGAAAATTGAATATAGACCGTTTTATCTTTCCCCCTTCCTTATCAGACAATCTGTTTCTCAATTTTTTTATATCTTTAGTGTAGAGTTCTTGAGCAAACATTTCTGGTCATTCTGTGAAATTTCATTTTTTTTGTCTTTATCCAGTTGGCATTCTCATGCGATCCATTGACACTCTTCACTTCTTTTATAGCACTCGGTTTGGTTCTTCACTGAGATACATTGAACTTCCAATAGAGCTTATTACACACACCGTATTACATGAACTGGCCAACAAATGTCCTAACTTAACTCATATGCTGCTCGACTTTTCAACAGCTATGCAACTTCATGACTTTTCAGAGATGCAAGCATTTCCGACAAAATTGAAGTATATGTGTATCTGTTTGTCTGAAGTCATATTTATGGAAGGCTTCATGAGAAAAATATACAATTTTATCAACGGCCTTGAAATACTTCATTTAATAGGTATGTTTACACGAAGAGGTAAGTTAGTAAAGTTCGATATATTTTGTCTAATGAAACTATGGATGCTGCTATGAAGAGTTAACATTGCAGCAGTAGGGTTTACTGCCTTGCAGACATTGTAATGGCCTGTAGACACCGTATTCCGGAAGCAGCGGAATCGACTACGATTCCACCGAGATTAATTGTCCTACCATATTTTCGGAGGCCGACCGATTGTGTCAATAAAAACAAAGAATGCCTTGTGGCCTACGCATGAGTTTGAGATAAAGAAAGTGCAGAGCGTGGATTTCTTGATAATAAAATAATTAACTGCGATTGATGGGTATGAATAAATTAGATTGGATGCACTTTTTCCTTCAAGAAATTATGTATAAATTCAAATAATAGTGATTGATTAAATGTATTTTGCATCCCAGCGGAAGCATTTTCAAAAGTTTTGTTTCATTAAGAAATTTTTCTATTAGAATCACCTAGCAGAATTAATTAATTTAAATAACCAGAAAAAAGTAACTTGCGGAAGCCAAGGAATTTGTAATGTAGTTTCATGCATGAAATGATTCGACGACGATTTCGTATTGAGATCCTCCTGATGTGCGGCTAAAGCATGGCCTTTCTTATATCCAGTAACTTGTTCTATAACTCTACTAGACTCTTCCATAGGTCCATGCAAGTTAGCTTGCTTAACAGCAGCTTTAAACTGCTTCTAGTAAGTTTGAAGATTAAATTATTTGGTTCAAACACTTCTACGCCGAACCTGCGATCGGTTGCCGAACGATTGAGACTTTAAAGTTCATGTTTTCTACTGATAAACTTGGTAATGTTAATGTGGGGGAAACGAATCAATCGTTGAAAAAACGTATGGCTACTCTCGAAGCGAAGGTTCCAAGCATCCAGCCGAGGTCTAAATTGCAGAATCAATTGTGGACAATGTCTTAGTTGATGGTGTTTCAGTGTGAGATTTAGGACGAATAAGCTTTGTCTCGCTGATTTATCCTCACAAACAATTCTTTTCAAATAAGGTAAACAAGACACAGAGATTGTTTTTGCGCAGATAATTTTAATAATTTACATGACTGAACTAATTAGACGCCACACTTCATTCCCAGATTTTCAGATTTTTCTTCAAGCAAGAGAGCCAATAACCGCAGAAAAAGATGAGATGATTATTAACCCCGGTAGTGAACCATAGAAAGCCCTAAATCATTTTTTGTCCGACCTTCCTTGAAAACGCGCCATTGCATGCACTTGTGGCAGGCGTAACGTTGCTGCTTGCAGCCCAGTGACGTTCGCACATGCGCACTCCGCAACCGGGGCGACATGAAACTTTACGCCCGCTATATAAAACTTTACGCCCGTTATATAAAACTTTACGCCCGCTAAATATAACTTTATGCCAGCTACACATACAATGCACTTATAATCTAAAATTGTCAAGTACACTAAACATCCTCTATCTGCTTCACATGCTCGTTTTTAAAGAGGGTAGGACAAAAAGTATGGTGTGTATCGAGAGCGTACGGTTATTTTGCCTCGTGTGACTGCCTCCCTCGCTTCGCTTGGGCGGCAAGTTCACACTTGTAAAAATTTCCCAAACTAAGGTGCCGACATGGCAAACTTGACATGATCCTTAATTTTGGCTAATATTTGCTGGATGTAGTAAGAAGGATGTACGTCGGGACAGTGGATTTTGAGTGGCCATTTCTAAATTCGACAATCCATCTCGATTTCGTTATGAGCCGTGTTTGGTTCGCTTCTTTCGTTGACAATTAACTCTGGCCTGCTTGGTGAAATGGCTGTATCTTGGATTCCATACCCAATCGTTCTAACAGCGGTTGGGCATCTCGGTATGTTCTGTCCTCTAGAAAAATATCGTTAATGTCAAAAAATGCTCTCATGCCTCTCTCATGTAGGCAAACGTGTATGTACTGTGATGCTGACGTTAATGCTTATTTATCTAGGGGTCATTAAAAGAATACGTGATACATTTTTCAGGAACATCTGACTCCAGAGGAGGGGGTGTATTATGGATAGACTTTAAGGGAGGTGAAAGGTGGGTCTGATCATAGGATAGAAAGAGATAGCGGACAGGAGAGTGGTCTGAAGGATACCAGAGGAGGGAGTGAGAGGATAAATGTCGAGGGAGGTGGAAAGGGGGAGTGATATGTCTATCTCGTAATATAGAATGAGATAGCAGGTTGGAAGAGTGATCCAGTGAGTACCAGAGGAGGAAGTGAGAGGATAAATGTCGAGGGAGTTGGAAAGGCGGAGTGATGTATCTATCTCGTAAGATAGAAAGAGATAGCAAGTTGAGCAGGCGTTTTCTTTTCCTCTTTTCTCCTAAAAAGAATTTCATAAGCAGAGATTCAATTCGTTAGTAAGTGGGAAAGGGATGAAGTTAGTCAGTGTGTCGGCTGAAATGGCTGGTATGCCAGCTGTCTCAGCGGAAACGGGCAGGCTGGTATGCTAGCTAACCCGTTAGCGGAGGAAAGAAGGGGTAGACGTTAAATTACCCGGTAGACAGAGAGTTGTATTAAAATTATGTCTTTATTTCAATCTGTCTTACCATGTCGCGGTAATGGCTTGGGGTGGAAACCTATGGCTGGCTACCAGCTGTAGGTACCTAGGGGTGGCTTCCAGCTGTAGGGTTCAAGTGAGATGGCTCTGGCTACCAGCTCCCAAACACTTCTGTCGTTCTGGGCCCGTGCGCGCCCTTTTAACGGAGAGGCTGCCTGGGCGTTGCGTGGAAGTTTAGCGGAGATGATAGAAAATCACTGCTGGGAGATGTGCGCGTCGAGTTTCGAGGACGCTCTACTCGCGACTCTCGCCTCTACTCGCCCTGCCGCCTCACTAACGTCACTGCTGATGTCACTTCATGGAGTACCTATTTCTCTGTCTTACTCGCGGGTCTAATTACTAGTTATTACAATTTTCAGATGGATGCCTACTGAATGAATGAACTTCGTCTGCGAGAGTCTTTTGAATCTACCAATAAAAGAGTCTCGCTCTATGCGAGCAGCGTATAACAAACTTCCCGAAATAAAAAGACCTGTCCCAGTTTTTTTCGGAAAAAGCATGGGTCCAAACCTGAGACAGGCCTGGTCTTCTTGGGAAGTTTACTTTGTGGGAAACACGGATAATAATTTGTACACTATCCTTGCTGGTCCTATAGGCCAGACTAATTCAAAGGCGTCATTGTACACAACCATCTTTATTGATTGGGATGTTTGAATTAAAATGTATTGCGCTTACAAGCCCTGTCGGCAGTGCAATCTTCTAATATCCCTTCCTTATATTACTCTAGATCAAAAAAGTGCTTTTGGCACGGATTTATCGTGATGCAAAGATTGTACTGCTTTCACAATAGGAAATATTGAAAACATTTATCATTATGTTGTTGTGGATGATCAACGTATATTGTTGATACTGAAACAGGCTGCACCTAATCAATTGTATATTGATAGAAATTTTTACGTTTGTAACTTGTTTCTAAGTAGCTTAGACTCTTTTTAAAGGGATGTTTATTAAACTATTCTTTTATGTATTTATATGTATATAATTCAAAAACAGGTATAGAAACCAACGCAGGGTCCTAATGGGAGCAAGTGACATCTATGAAAATGACACTAGCTCCCAGCAGAACTGCGGTAAATCACGCCTATGACCCTGTGTGCCTTGAGGATACGGCGCGACCCAAGGATCTTCTGAATCCATCCCACAAGTGCTTTGGCATGTTTTTGTCATGCAGGTATGGCTTTGAGGTTACGATCCAGTGACAGTTTTTCACCACAGAGAGCACAAATTCCACCACAAGGACAATTAATTCAACTGAATATTTTGGGTATGATCCCTGCAGCTCCATTTTAAGGTCTTGATGCCTCTCCTAATTTTCCTTCTCTTTGGAAGTGGTGTTTGAGTCCGCCAGAGCCGCGAATGCGATTGAGAATATAGTTCGTTTTTCGAAGTCCTAGAGAACGATGTCAGGGCATCGAGTGTGCAATGGAGACTGCTGTCCGAAAATTGTCGTTCCAACAATTTGGCACTTCTCGTTTTGGACAATGGACTATACCTCCCTCGGAGCGTTGGGCAGGCCAGGGTCGCGTTCAATATCGTAAGAGCGACAAAGATGGTAGCTAAGCAGTCTCAGGGCCACATTATGTGTGAAGAGATACGTCATTTCCTCGTCAGATGGTATATGTTGTAGGTGTTCAGCGTGTGCCTGAAATGCTTCGCACTTATCGCGCGGAACTTCTTGAAGTAAAAAATGGTCACGTCTATTTTCTTGTGAAGGATCAGTTGGCGGATTATTTTAACCTCTGCTTTCTTTACTTCGGCTTTTAGAAGTAAGGCATTTACATGAAGTAAGGCATTTTCCCCACTTCTGATGTTAAATTCAGACCAAGGGTCTCGGCCGCCTGCTCCGCGGCTTTGTAAAAAAACTCTCCTTCGCTAATCGTCTCGGGTTTCATGATAATTTTTAGTAGACGACCTCTTCTATTTATAGGGATGTAAGCTGTACCCAAATAATTCGGTTATGAAGACATTTGAGATTTAGAAGTCCGCGCCTGCCCTGACAGCGTGGGATGAATAATCGCAGAACGGACGAATTGGTATGCAGGCTGTTATGCAAATGCATGATATTACGCGTGACAATGTCAAGGGCTGTTAGCTCGTGCCTCGCCCATTGAACTATTTCAAAAGTGTAGAGTAGAACCGGGACAGCAAGCATGTGCGACGTATATACCACGTCCAATGCTGACCGATTGGAAGACAAAAATCTGTCGAAGAAGGCGCTTGTATCTACTTCGAAGTGCCTGCTTCACTGGTTTTATGTTCTGAATATGGCATGCCTAGGTATGCATAGGTCTCTCCAAAGGCCTAAGGACCCACGAGATCAATGTCCTGGAAGTGAGACTCGGTCAATCGAAGAAATATATGACGCCACGTTCCCTAGATAAGTTTTCGCTGCTCGGTCCAGGAACTGGTTTCATGAATGGTGCTCTGAGAGCAGTCTATTAAATCATGTGCGTAACTCGTTGTGTAAAAATTAAGCTGCATAAATATCAATGTCCCCTTTTGACCTAACTCGTATCGGTTGAAATATACTCGGTCGCCAGGTGCTCACTTTGTTCTTGATTTCGCGTTGTGCACTGCTTCTGTTAGACGCGTGAGAAAAGCACTCTTCATTTCCGAGGGCGGGGCGGAACGAACGAATGTTAGACCGATGGTTATGACGGGAGTGCCTACCAAGGAGGGAAAGTGGGATCAGGACTTCTAGAGATAAGGGCGAATACATTGCAAAGAAGGTGGGTATTTAACTAATGAGGTATTTATTGCCACTCACAAAGAGTATATTGCCAGTTCGTGGCGAAGAACTGGTAACCTGGGGTATACCAGCGTGGATGGCACGACGAAGGAGATTTCTTCTAGGAGATGACCCGGTGATCAGTTGGCGAGTGGTGCATTGAATAAATTAGTTTCGGGATTAGTTTCCCGAAAAATCGACAATGGAAACCCTCCGAGTTTTCGTTAGTATTGATCTTGAGAATTGTTGCGCTCTTATCTATCGTGTCTCTCCATTTTTTTTCCATTTTGGTCTAATTTCTGTAAAAATGAATTAGGATAGGGGGCAAGGAATGTTGTTTGAAGTCGAAATATATTATGTTTCTGTCTTTTTTAAACACGTCTTATCTATTACACGTCATGTGTTGGATACATAAGTTGTGTTAGGTTTGGACCAAGCTATAAGAAAAAAATGTCGGAATTGTTGACTATTATCGCAAGTTCTCTACGAATAGTGAAAGTAGAAAGCTTTATTTAGTTCCGACCGATATTGAAGGAAGTGTCGCAAAAGTTTTGGAAGGTATTGGACCAAGTGTTAAGTACGACCAATTTCATAATAAGTGTCAAAAAGAAAGCTTCATTGATTAATGGCCAATATTGATGTAAGTGTCGAGAAAGAGTTTTAACATATCGACGAATACTGAAATTAGTGTTAAGAAAAAGTTTGGACAAGGTGTCAAGATTATTAACTAATGTCGAGAAGGAATCTCAAGAGAGAGACAGAACAAAGAAGAAAATATCATAAGTTTTTTCCGCTGCGTGTTATTCTTCTTTAATTGTTTTTCGTCATGTGATTTCTCAGCCAATCCTGGTATTCTTTGTTCCATCTATCTCTCCGGTTTATCCATTTGGTTGTTCTCTTTTCTTCTTTCACTGCCTTTCTTTGTTCTTCATCTCGTTCTCTTCTCTGTTGCTCTTACCTTTGTTCTTACCACGTGTCATTCCTTCCTTTGGCTTTCTTCCCTTCGTTCTGTGATTTGTTTCTGTTTTTGGTATGTTTCGAAGTTAGTATATTTCCCTCATGTTATTTAGTTGCTGTATTTTAAATGCTGCAAGGCTGCCTTCTATTGTAGGTATTGGACTGCTTGGTTTTTTATTTCGAATGGGAATTCGGTATTTGCCAGTGTTGCCAGACTCGAGTTATGGAATTGCAGAGGATTAGGCAATTAGGTTTGTATGCATTTTAAGGTTATATGGACCTAATATACAGGGAGTCTAAAAAGTCACGGGATGGTTGGATATTTCCTCAGGTAAAATATTTTTCAAAAAAGTGAAGGTCAGTCCTGAAATAAATTTCAATGGGGAATTCAATGGTGACCTTCATTTTGACGTTGAAGTTGACCTTCATGGCTTTTTGAAGGACAACTTTGTTTTTTAAATAGAAACCCCCTTTTTTCACATCTGCAATCGATAGAGCGAAAAATACTACGTTCAAGTACGTACCCAAGTCATAGGTCAATTGTAACGTTCCAGGTCAGTTGAAGGTTATTTGAAATTAACAAAGTTTTCCGAAAGGTGAGTGTAATTCCTGAAGTAAATTTCAACGAGAAATTCATTCGTGAGCTCTGTATTGATCTTGGTGATGATCTTCAAGGTTTTTTCCAAGCAGTTTACGTTTAGCATTACCCAGGAACAACGACGTGGACGTAGTAAATTCTGTTCCCTTTGGGGTGCTTGATTAGCGTGAGTCCTCTTTCCTCTCACGTTCCGGGGTGCTTGATTAGCGTGAGTCCCCTTGCCTCTCACGTTTCGGGGTGCTTGATTAGCGTGAGTACCCTTGCCTCTCACACTTCAGTGAAGATGTTCGAACTGAAAACCTTGAGCTTCTTGACAAAAAGCTATGCGATTGTAAAAATGAGTTACAGCATTAAGAATCATCTCCCTATCAATCAAGGTAGCCTCTTGCAGAATCCGATTCTGCAATTCGTCTAAGCTTTGGGGTTGCGTTGAGTATACTTTGCTCTTTAAATAACCCCAAAGAAAATATTCGAGAGGCATCAGATCAGGAGATCTAGCAGGCCACTCGATTTCACCCCTTCTTCCAATCCACCTATGAGGGAACTGAATATCCAAATATGTTCGAACCATCCTACCTTAATGAGCCGCTGCTCCGTCCTGCTGGAACCAAATATTTTGAAAATTATCGCCTGTAATCTCTCTTATTCTTTGTACAATTTGGTTTCTGAGAAGCATTGAGATTACCATCGATGAAGAAAGGGCCCATCAATGTATCATTCAAGATACCGACCCAAACATTAATCTTTTGTGGATATTGTGTGTGACTCTCCAACATCCAATCAGGATTTGTGTCGGGCCAATATCTACAATTTTGCCTGTTAACTTCACCTTTTAAAGTGAAACTAGCTTCATCTAAAAATACTGTATTGTACAAGAAAAGAGGATCTCTATCAATTCTGTCCATCATAATTTCACAAAATTCAACCCGACGATCAGGATCGTCTTCATTGAGCTCTTGTACCAGATGAACTTTGTAAGGATGGAAATTAATGCTTTTTAAAATATTTCGCACTGTCTCAGGAGCAACGTCACGCTCATCACTAGCTCGACGTAAACTAAGGTGTAGGTTTTCAACAAATGCTTGGGCTATGTCCATCTGCATCCCCTCAGATCCTGCAGATTTCGGCCGACCAGTTCTCTGAAGGTCCTTGATAGATCCATGATTCATAAAGCGCCTTACAGTTCTTTCAATTGTTGATTTTGGGACAGGATTTAACCCTTCTCCATTACGAAAAGTGCGATTAAAAAACAAACGAACTTGATCATAAGATCGAACTCGATCTCCCCAACCACGCATCATTAATACAGATACCCTCTCTCGTTCCGAAAGTTTAGCTTGCGCCATAATAATCTTTTAGCGAAAGATAGTAAGTATGTACTCGTAATACGTAAATTTAGTTTCGATTCGTAATATTCGTATGAAGATAGAAAAACGGTATAGGACTCATCGTATCGCCTTAGGTATTGACTTAGGTATCGAAAAACGGTATAGGACTTTTCGATATAACTCTTTGGGGAGGAACAGAACCCTCACCAGAACTCCTGGAACTTTTAATGAAAAATTTCCTATAATGATTTTACAATATTCAAAACGCTGTAGCCAAGATCAATACAGAGCTCAACAATGCATTTCTCGCTCCTTCGACATCTCGTCATTCGTGGCCATCTTTAGGAGCGGATCTCTGCCATTAGCAACGATGTAAGCTGTACTTAGAACACTCCGGTCATGAAGACACCGGAGATTCAGAATTCAGCGTCCGCCTTGACGGCGTGAAATTTGTAATCTCGGAACTGATGAATTGATATGCAAGCTTTTATGCATATACATGATCTTACGTGTGGTGACATCAATGGCCTTAAACTCATTCTTCGTCCATTGAACCAACCCAAACGAGTATAGTAGAACAGGGACGGCAAGCATGTTAGTCGCAGATACCTTGTTCAACGACGAAATATTGGAAGACCAAATCTGTCGAAGAAGATGTTTGTATCTACTTCGGAGAGACTCCTTAACTGATTTTACGTTCTAAATGCGTCTCTGAGGCACGCTCAGGTATGTATAGCTCTCTCCAGTATTGAGATGTCGAATAACACTTAAATCCACAAGCTCAGGGTCCTTGGGAACTCCAGTAATCTTTCCTTTCTTCAGTTGAATTTTGGCACACTTGTCCAAACCAAAGTCCATCCCAATCTCTCCTGTGTAGTTTTTGAAGATATTTAAAGCAGTTTGAAGTTTGCTTTTACCAGCGGCATAGATCTTCAGGTCATCCATATAAAATACATGAGTGACCTTATGCTCACGCTGATTAGTGTCGCCACAGAGGTATCCAGGAGAATCTCGTAGTGCGAGAGATAGAGGCAGAAGTGTGATGCAAAAAAGCAAAGGGCTTATACTATCCCCTTGGAAGACGCCCCTCTGGAAGGTGACCTTGTTCGTCGTCAGACGATGATTCCTAGATGAGATGGTAAATCTAGTTTTCCAAAGAGGCATCAATCTCTCTATGCATCTCACTATGTGTGGATGTACCTCCAAGCTTTCCAACAGACAGATGATAAGTCTATGAGAGGTTGAATCGAAAGCTTTCCGGTAGTCAATCCAGGCCATTGACAGGACGCGCTGATGGGCGGCAGCGTCTTTACAGACACACCTGTCAATTAGCAGGTTCTCTCCACAGCCTGCTACACCTTTTTTCGAGCCTCTTGTTCGTACATCTCTCGCCATACAGGCTCAATTCGTCGAACGATCCTGTTGTTAGGGCAGCTGTAAAGATCTTATACAGTGAGTTTAAACAAGTAATTAGCCTGTAATTCTCTGGTCTGGACAAGTTGCCTTTTTTTGGTAGAAGTATAGTACGTCCTAACACCAGCCACTGCGGAATGGGCGTTTTCGACTTCAAATATGAGGTGAATATGCGGGCCAAATGTTGGTGTATAGAAGTAAACTTCTTCCACCAAAAGTTCTTCATACAATCTGGTCCAGCACCGGAAAAGTTCTTCGTGCCTCTAAGTGCATTTTGCACCTCTTCGGCAGTGACTGATGGGCACTCCTCCTCAGATTTTATGAGGCTGTCGCAAAACTGCTTGAAGCGGATGATATTGTCAGTATCTTTCTTCAACTCTAGTGTTTTCGGGATCATGTACACCTCTCTCCAAAAAGTCTCTACTTCCTTGGGCTGGGGTGGATTTTTTACAAAAACAGGGGGATCACTGAAGAGGCTTTATGGGTCAGCAAGAAACTGTTGATTCTTCCGGTTTCATCTCTCCCTCTTCTGTATCCTCCTCCTTGCGTCAGATAACAGCCTTATTTTGTCAACAATATGCTGCTTGATTGTCAGCCGCTTTGACTTGTTCAGTGTGTGATTCAAGGTCCTTAGTTCTTGGGTGAACTGCCGAACCCTCTCCGTGAACGGTCTAGCAGATGTTATGTAGTCAATCACACATTGAACACGGGACGCATTTTGTCTTGTTCATCCAATTTTCTTGTTCAGTTGATGCAAGCGTCTTCTGGTCTTCTGATCCATCGTCGGTTTCAGCCTTCGATTTGAATCAGCCAAAGCTCTCCCAGCACCATAAACTGAGCAATTCATGGTCTAGAGGTCGGACTCTTCGCGAGATATCTCCACGAAGGGAGGCATTCATTTCAGCCAGATCTTGGGGCTTAAGAGGAACTTGCATGTTGATGTTCCTGCTTGCACTGGAATTGCGATCATCTTCCAGAAGGTGCCTGCTTTCTGCGGTTGGTCTTAATGTCGTTTCATCTTCGTCTGCAGCTTGTCCAAGCAGCGGTTGAGAAAGCGCTCCGCGTACATATCCATTTTTCCGGAGGTAGTCGGCTTGATTTCGCAAAGACTGATGCGAAAGGTATTGAAGCTCTGGGTGTTTTTGGCACCACGGAGTATGCATACGCGCCATGAAGCCTCCGCGAACAGGGATAATCCTGGCATCGTAGCAATCTAGCACGTCATTCTTGAGTTGATCTGTCCACTGAATGTGGGCGTTTTGCCGTTTCGTCGTCGTGTTTCCATCTAAATTATTTTCAGCACCCCGAACTCTAGGATGATCGGCATTGTTTGCCGATCCATTGTCGGGTGCTCTGCGCGTTCGATCGTTTTGAACCGCGTCTACAACATTTTGGTGGTTTGTTGATTTCATTGTTGTTCCCACGAGTAGCTAGGGTAAGGGTTTGTCAATCCTTGTAGAGCCCCGCGTGCAAGGATGAGGCTGATACTCTGAGACGCCGCCCGGTATCCCAGAGTCACCGTTGAAGACACCTCACCCAGGTGCCATGCAGCTTTCGCCACGGTTCTCACACCTTCGCTTAGGGGTTATTCCTTCGAGACCATCCCTGGACAATTGTCCGCGACTGCTTATTAATTATTGCAACCATATTCAGCAGAAACCCTTGGTACGGGGACTCTCTATCCGCAACCCGAGGACGCGTTCGGTGGCTTTGTCATAAGCCCTTCGGTTATATTCCAAGGGAATCGAAACCGAATATATATGATATATATAAATATATATATAGTTAAAAGGTTGTCATAAGGGCAACCGCAGGATTTCGCCGGGAGCGTGTGCTAATCTAAAAAATTGCACCCGCTTGCAGTGAAATCGCGGTAAGATTTCAGCTGTAACCACGTCTCACGACCGTGAGATGGGTGGTTACAGTCTGCGCGAACCCAATACGATGATCCGGCGAAAGTCTCGTGCACCCTGAGGACACGGAGTGACCCAGGGACGACCGCCTTCTGCATTCTCCCTGCAAGTGTCTCAGCATTTTGTTGACACGCAGGGATGCTTTTCAGGCTATTAACAAGTGAAACCCTGGCACCTCCAAGAGCGCCAATGATCAGGACGATTAGCTTAACAGAATATTCCGGGTATAACCGTCGCAACTCCCTCATAAGGTCTTTATACCTTTCTTCCTTTTCATTCTCCTTCGCTGTGACGTTTTTGTCCGCTGGTGCCGAAAATTCGATAACGAACATGGTTCGTTTCTCGAAGTCAAGAAGAACCATGTCAGGCCTCGAGAGCGCAACAGAAACAATTGTCGAGAATATGAAGTTCCAATATATGCGGCACTTTTCATTTTCGACAATTGACTCTATTTCTCCAGGGGCGTTCAGCGGAGAGGTATTTGGGCTAATGCCGTAAGAGTGACAGAGATGGTAATAAAGCACTCTCAGTGCCGCATTGTGCCTTTGGATGTAGGTTGTTCCCGCATGAGCTGGACAACTAGATAGTATGTGTCCTAGATGCTCGGGGTGTTCATGACACGCTCTGCAGCTATCATCGGGAATATCTTGGCTCAAAATGTAGCGACGGTATGCTAGAGTGGAAATGACACCATCTTGACATGCCAAAATGAAGCCCTCTGTGCCCGACTTCAATCCGGGTGATCTAAGGAAAGCAAACGTCAGCTCATACGACATCGACTGATCTTCTACATTTTTGCGGAAGATGCCGTGCATCTTCTTGTCGAGGAGCTCTTCGCGGAAGTTTTTCTCCTGTGCTTTCTTAATCCGGGCCTTCAGGAGTGAGTATTCAAGATGGATAAGATTTGATGCATTTCGATAACCCCTGATATTGAAGTCAAGGCCGAGTGTTTCAGCAGCCTCTTCTGCTGCTTTGTAAAGAAACGCCCCTTTGCCTACTTCTTCGTGTTTTCTGACCACTTTAAGAAGAGGATCTTGTCCATTTGCGACAATATGTGCTGTACCCAGAATGATACTGTTGTGAAGACATCCAAGATTCAGTATTCCATGACCACCTTGACGGCGTGAGATGTAAAGTCGTGGAACAGAAGACTTAATCTGCATGCTTTTGTTCATGTGCATGACCTTTCGGGACCCGATATCGAGGGATCTGAGCTCGTCCTTCATCCATGGAACTACTCCAAATGAATAGAGTACTACTGGGACGGCAAGCATGTTCGTTGCAGATACTTTGTTCCTCGCCGACAGTCCGGAAGACCATATTTGTCGGAGGAGACGTTTGTGTCTGCATCGGAGAGTATCCTTTATAGATGTTACGTCCTGAATGCGGCTTTGTGGCACGCCCAGGTATGTATAGGTCTCTCCAGCGCAAAGGTGTCGTATAGCGCTTCTGTCAACGAGTTCAGGATCTTCGGGGATGCCGTTAAGTTTTCCTTTCTTCAAATTAACCTTGCTGCATTTCTCTAACCCTAACTCCATTCCAATCTCTTGAGTGTACTCTTTGACAATGTCTAGAGCTAGATGTAGTTTCTCTTGATTTCTAGCATAGAGCTTAAGATCATCCATGTAAAATACATGAGTTACCTTATGCTTTCGATTTCCAGGTTTGCCGCAGAGGTACCCTTCGGAATGGCGAAGTGCGAGAGATAGTGGCAATAATGTGAGGCAAAAGAGGAGAGGGCTCATGGTATCGCCCTGAAACACATCTCTCTGAAAGGTGATACTGTTAGTGATCACACGATATTTTCCAGATAAGATGGTAAATCTGGTTTTCCAAAGCGGCATTAATCTCTCTATGCATCTCACGATGTGTGGATGAACCTTTAAGCTTTCCAACAGACAGATGATAAGTCTATGGGAGGTTGAATCAAAAGCTTTTCGGTAATCTATCCAGGCCATGGATAGAGATCGTTGGTAGGATGCTGCATCTTTACAGACACATCCATCGATGAGCAGGTTCTCCCGACATCCTGCTACGCCTTTCTTCGAGCCACGTTGTTCATACATCTCTCGCCACACAGGTTAAATTGTCCGAAGAATCCCATCATTTAGGATGGCTGTGAAGATCTTATACAGTGTGTTCAGACAAGTTATTGGCCTGTAGTTCTTAGGGTCAGCTAAGTTGCCCGTCTTAGGCAGGAGCACTGTGCGCCCTTCCACCAACCACTCCGGAATAGGCTCTTCCGACTTTAGATATGAGGTGAAAATTGGGGCCAGATGCTGGTGGGTAGAAGGAAACTTCTTCCACCAGAAGGTCTTAATACCATCTGGTCCCGAAGCGGGAAAGTTCTTCATGCCTCTTAATACGTTTTTCACCTCCTCGGTAGTGATAGCTGGGCATTCTTCCTCAGGTGTTATGAGGGAATGGCACAGCTCCTTGAAGCTATTTATGTTCTTTGAGTCTTCTTGAAGTGGATGCTGGACCTCGTAGACTTCTCTCTAAAATGCTTCGACCTCCTCTGGTTTGGGCGGATGGTCGACAGTAATTGGAGGGTCTTGGAAGAGTTTCGATGGATCAGATGAAAATTGTTGATTTTCTCTGACCCACCTCTCTCTCCGCTCTAGACTTCTCCTAGCGTTAGATAGTATTCGTATTCTGTCAACAATATGCTGTCTGATGGTCATTAGCTTTGATTTGTTGATTGTGTGATGACGGATCCGCAGTTCGCACGCGAACCGTCGAACCTTGGCAGTGAAATTCCGGCCAGATGTTATGTAGTCAATCACAGACTGAATGCGGGACGCGTACTGTCTAGCCCAGCCTATCTTTGTGCTGAGTTGATGCATTCTTCTTTTGGTCTTATGATCAACCGTTGGTTTTGTTTTACGGCTTGCATCTGCCAAAGTTCTCGCTGCATTGTACACACCACAACTGATAGTCCAGAGGTCGGATTCTTCGGGAAAATCTCCACGAAGTTCATCATCCAATTCATTCAGATCTTAGGGCTTGGGAGAAACCTGAATGTTGATGTTTCTCCGGGTCCTGAAGCATCGTTCTTCCGCTATTGGAGGCCTGTTCGCGGTTGGTCTTAGTGTTGCCTCTCTTTCTCTGTTGTTGGCTTGTTCTGGATGCGGTTGAGTAGGCACTCCGCTTATATAACCTCTTTTCCGGAGGTTCTCGGCATGGTTTCGCAGACGTTGTTGCGAAAAGTCTGAGAGCTCTGGGTGTTTCTCGCACCACAGAGCATGCAGTCGTGCCATGTAACCTTCTCGTTCAGGAACCATACTGGCATCGTAGCACTCTAGCAGGCCGTCATTGAGTTGATCCGTTCACTTAAAAGTAACAAGATTGTTTTGAACCGCACTTACTACAATTATGTTTGGTGTTGTCATTGTTGTTCCCACGAGCAGCTAGGGAAAGGGTTCGTCAATCCTTGTAGAGCCCCGCATGCAAGGATAAGGCTGTATACTCTGAGAGTCGCCGATTTCCCAGAATCACCGTTAGAGACACCTCACCCAGGTGACATTCAGCTTTCGGCACGGTTCTCACGCCTTCGCTTGGGGGTTATTCCTTCGGGACCATCCCTGGACAATTGTCCGCGACTGCTTATTAATTATTGTAACCATATTCAGCAGAAACCCTTGGTACAGGGACCCTCTATCCGCAACCCGAGGACGCGTTCGGTGGCTTTGTCATAAGCCCTTCGGTTCTATTCCAAAGGAATCGAAACCGAACGTTTTTCTCCTATGCTTTCTTAATTCGGGCCTTTAAGAGTAAGTATTCAAGATGGATAAGATTTGATGCATTTCGCTCACCCCTGATATTATATATATATACATGTGTCAGAGATATCTGTGTTCTAACACCACTGCTATTACTTCAATTTGTAACTATAATTTAGACCCCTTTTTTAAATCAAGATTTCTTATTCGCATTAGGAATATCTTTGCATTCGGTATAAGGTCTAACACAGTCACAAAACATACAGACAGAGGAATTGGTTAGGGAAACTTAATAATTAAGATGAGATTCTTCTGTTAGGGAAGCGAATGATACATTTTTTGCAGCTATGGTTGAAACAGTTTCATACACATTTTCTGCGCACTAAGTTAATGGGAAAATTAATAGGCTCACGAATTGTCTCAAACATTTAAATTAGCTTGCATTTAAATTCAAAGACATGGGACCATCCATGCAATACGTGATACTTATTAATCCACTCTCGCTGAGATTAAAAGGGTCTAAAAACATCTAGCAACGAAAACTCCTGCACCCAAGCTAACTAACCGAGTATCTCATCGATATATAGTACTGGACCACTAGCCACGTCCGTAAGAAGTCGGATAGAGAATAGAAAGAGAGGGGAATCGAGAAAGTCGACTTGTCTTTTTCTAGGTATGTTGATCGGCTATCCCGTTATCTTCTTCGATTAGGATTATTTTGACCCATCCTGTGAATAAATCTTCAGAGACAGAATTATATTGATTCTTTCTCTTTTTAGAAATTGATGATGGACCCACGATATATGCAGCAGTCATGGTTCACGGCTGTTCGACAATTCTTTTTTCCATCAACCCTAATTTGGCTTGGTTGCTCGGTTTTGTTCTCTGACATATTTTGCAATTTTTTACGTATTCGAATATTTCCGCATACATCCCTGGCCATGAGTAGTACTTCGAAATTTTCGCGTACGTTTTTCTCATAAGAGGGTAGAATTACGTGGGTCAGTTCTGTGGAAATAGAGTCGCGAATCTCGGATTCGCCATTTTTCGTGTTCTTCCGGTCTTTTTGTAACTTGCCTGATTTTGATAGAGTACATGTAGGCTGTTTTATCGTTGGCGTCCACTTTTGGTATTTTTCGCTACAAGCTAACACAAACGCTACATTTTTTGCTGGTTCTCCTTATCTCTGGACGTGTTAATATAGGTGCTGAAGTTAAGAGATATCAAATTTTTTGGAATGTCTCATCGTTTTCTAATTCCCATTTCCATGGTTTATCTTTTTAAATTAATCTGTTCATTGGTTCTATTGCTTCAGCAAAATGTGGGATGAACTTCCTGTATCAACTTGCCATCCCTATCATGCGCTGTGATTCTCAAACATTTTTAGGTTTAGGGAATTCTAATATTAGTTGATTTTTTGAATTGTCCATTTGCAGTCCTTTTTCATAAAACCTTAAAACATAGGTATTTAATTTCTGAGCAGCAAAACTTGCATTTTTGCGAACTGATCTTTAAATTTGCGTCATTCACTTTATGGAATACAATATTCAAGTATTTTGAATGATCTTCCAAACTTGGTGTTACTATCAAAACGTCATATGAATAACAAAAAGCATTTGGCTTCAAATCTAGTGTAATAAATTTGTCCATAAGTTTCTGGAGAGTGGGATTCGTTAAACTGGAAGGCATCCTTTTAAACTGATACTCGCCTTTTCCAGGGACTGTGAGAGCTTTGATTGGTTTTGAACTTTCTTCTAACGGATTTCCTGCATAAGCTAATCTTAAAGCAATTTCCGAAATGAATTTGGCTGATCTTAAAGAGTCCAAAAATTCTGTCATTAGTGGGATCGGATAACGGTCCTTTTTTCTAATATTATTGAACTTTCGGAAGTCCAGACAAAATCTGTAATATTTATCTGGTTTTTTTATTATCACTTTAGAGTTGGACCAATCAGAACGAGAAGGCTCTATGATTTCTTGTTCTAATAATTTAGCGACTTTGTGATAAATTATTATTTCAATTTGAGGGCTAACGTGGTAATATCGCTGTTTATTGGGGTCGTGGCGGATCGCTTAATTTTTATAATTGATCCATTCATTCCTATACTTTAATTAGGTAATCTCTTTTGCCTTCTGAGACTCCCTACTACTTTTCAAGTTAGTAACTTTACCGTGTTTCATAAGATTCACCTTCGCGAACTAGCCCAACGACACAGGAAGTACCTACATTATTTTCGCTAAATATGGAATTCCTGAGTTAGAATCCGCAGAATGTCAAGTGAACACCGTCCTTCGGAAGCCGACGGTCTTTCTATTACATGAATGCTTTGACACGAGGTATCCTGGTCATCAGCGCGATGGCTGAGGAACCAAGATACATGTACGCGACCCCCCGCCTTCAAAAAATAGGGTAGTGGCCCCAATGGCTTCAATGGCAGGGGAAATACAATTCTTCAACGTTCCACCCCTTAACATTCAGTCAAAAAGCATGGGCCTGGGAACAACGATACCCCAGTGCCAACGAACTTGTGCACCTTTACCATTTCCATTCATGAAGCTACCGCGGATTAACTAAACCCCAGAAATTTTGTGAGCAGCTACGACCAAAATCATACGAGCGGTCCACATGATTTTGCGACCATTTCCCCCAATTTTAGCCACCTAAATAGGAGACGTAGGAGACCGAAAAGCCCAGCACAGACAGTTAGACAATGGAACATTACCTTCTTCGCTAGCGGGAATGGTAGCGTTATAATCGTTCCAGATCGGGTGGAAGATAGCAGAGCGGTAGACGCGATAACAGACAAGCGAGTGCTGCTTGCGATTCCCTTTTTATTAGAGGAAATGGCGCTCTTGTGTTTTAGAGAGAACCGATCATATTGGTACACTCACGTGCAGATTAAATTGTTTTTTTTCACGGTTTGGGGATGTAAACTATCGAAGTCGCATAAAAGAGCACATTATTGCACGTTAACAGGGCGCCAAAGATCAAGCGTAGACTTTCTCACTTGAATAATAAGCCCACATATTATTTATATGCATGCTAGATCCCACTCGAGGAACAGTTAGACAGGACCTTGTATTTCGAACCGTTGATCGCTAGAGGCTGGAAGAACATTCCTCCGCTGCCGATGGAAGAATCTTTTATTAAAAAATACGCGTACTACTCGAAAGATGATAAATCAAAACCTGAGTATAATATTAAAAAACCTATCCCAATAGCCGCGATCGAAGACAAACCGACTAAGCCTGACCCGACCTTAGAGGATTTAGGAACTCAAATCCCTAGAATCACTTTTTTGATACGAGAAAAATAAACAAGAGATCTCGAACTTAAATAGTCTTGCACCATGAGTTACCGATCTGGCCAATGTGATCGCATTGTTGAGCAGAGCGGATCAAATACACACGGGATCGCTGGTAAAAATGACGAGAGTAGTAAATCAGGCAACTTCAAGTTAGCGGATATAGAGTCATGTAAAGTTGGAAGATAATCCGTAGAATGGAGTGTTTCGACGGTATCTCCTCTTCAGGAACCAGTGTCCTCAGTAAATTTAATGGTGTGAAGAAAGGTAGATAGCATAGAGACAAACGTAAAAGATTTGATTGATTTCACGGATGTACCTACGTGTGGCAAAATCGAAATTCCCGATAAATCAGTCTGGCTTTTCGCGTAAGTAAGGATTGGGCATGAGATCGTCTACGCGTTGATAGATGGTGGATCAACGCTTTTTTTACGTTAGAGTTGCTAGGCAGACGCCTGATGACTGAAAGCCATCGTAAAGTGGTCGACACAAAACCACAAACCATGCTCATAGCGAATGGAACCACTTCATCGATTTTGGGTTGTGTATTTTTGTCTGTGGAGTTGGACGGCATGAGCAATAAATTCGCATTTCGGAATGCGAATGAAATATCCCCATTCTATATTTTGGGATGGGATTTCATGATAAACTTCGGCATCATTCAAAATCTCTATCAGGATTCATGGTAATCTGTGGTAATGGTGACATAGGTAGGGATACTGAAGAGGAGTTAGCTGAACAATAAATGTTTTGCGGAATCGCGGAATTGTCGAAATCCGAGAGCGAGCGGCTGAAACAATTCTTGGTAGACGTAATTCCCCAGACGCCCCAGTGGTAGACCGAGAAAACCTCTCGAATCATCATACTGAGGCTTAGGGTCATTTACCCATAAATCAGAGACACTATTGAGTGTCACTAGTTGTTTTGACGACGATTTTCAACGAAGTGGACTACATATTAGCGAAAGATGTTATCAAAACTTCTTATTCCGTGGGGGCGAGCCCGTTCAATAGATCTTAATTTAGCCTATGATATGGTCCCCCTGGGAGAAAGTAGTAGATCAACTACTGTATTGTCTGTAATAGGTGGATGACTTTTCCAATATAAGCGTATACCTTTCGGTTTGACAGGCTACCCAGCGACATTTCAGAGGCTGGTTAATGGTACCATCAGCCAGAAATGCGCCTCAAATGAATTGCCTGTTTGGCCAAGAAGAGCGTCTTTTACCACTCTAAGATCCGATACTTGGGTTTTCGTGTGAATGAGAGAGGCTTTCAACCACATGCAGAGCGGGAAGCCCCTGTTCTTGATAATCCGGCACCCCAAAATTTAAAACAGTTGAAATCGCTAATCGACATGACAAGTTGGTATTGCCAATTCATGAAAGACTTTATATCTATCATCGAGCCCCTTAACCGTTTGTTTCGTAAAAACTGTCGATGGGCATGAAATGACGAGCAAGAGACTACGTTTGAAACTCTTAGAAGTGCACTGTCCACGGCCCCAATTCTGGCATGTCTTGATTTTTGAGTTCCTTTTAGACAGTATTTAGAAGGTTTCCACTTCACGGTTGTCATGGCTCATATAAGCCTACGCTGGATCCATGATCTTCAGAGTCCAACTTGTAGGCTAGCTCGATGGTCGTTAGAACTTCTAGAGCATAGTTTTGAAGTGCTTCGCCATGAA
This sequence comes from Andricus quercusramuli, assembly GCA_932178445.1. Taxonomy (NCBI): domain Eukaryota; kingdom Metazoa; phylum Arthropoda; class Insecta; order Hymenoptera; family Cynipidae; genus Andricus; species Andricus quercusramuli. The sequence continues at coordinate 127,103 of CAKNXH010057338.1, forward strand.
GTGGCCCTACATAACGTTCCCAATGCCTTATACCGCATGTACGTAGACAAATATCCAAAAAAAGTTTGCGCCGCGGAAGTGATAAGACAATCCTTGGTATGATCAGCGCAGAAAGGACGTCATTCATCCCCCACATATATGTCATTGGTGAAAGTTGATCAAAGAGCTACTATACCACTTTCGATCTAACTTGATTATTGACCCTATTTCCAAATTCCAGGAAGCCTTGAAGTTAGTCGTTTCCTCAAAGAAACACGCGCAGGTTCTTCAAAAAGTTCGACATGAACCTCAAGCCGGCTACCTCATGCCTGAAAAATCGTATCAGAGAGCGACTTTGACTTATTATTGGACTGGTATTTTCCGAGATAGAGTCAACTACGTGTAAAAGTGTGATATCCATCAAACTATGAAAGCGCAACAACAGGCTCCCCCAGGGATAATAGGAAAAAAGGTAGTCGACCAACCGTGGCTTTCCAAAATGGATAGAGGTTGAGGCTAGACGAAATGATTGTCTCGCGACGGCGCAAACCAGAGGTTATCAATACTGATAATTGAACCGAAGTTGTAAACAAAGTCATGGAAGAAGCCACTAGGTTCTACGGAATTCATCACTCGCCTGACCCCTCTTATCACTTGCAAGCCAACCCTACTGAGCGGCTAAATCGCATTAGAAGAAAAATAATCTGGTCCTTTATCAACCAGTAAGAATCAGCAAGATTGGGACGTACACCTACACGAGTTCAAGTTTTCTTACAATACTGCCGTCAATACTACGACCCGCGTCAGTCCAGCGTTCCTAAAATTTGGGCTGAACCCGCGCCTGAAGGATGGTCTCAAACAAGTGAGATCAGTTCCGATCGCAATCGCAGAGCCCGAGGGGAAAGAATGGATCGAACGCATGAAGCGGCTTCGCGAACTAAAAGACTGAGTGACCCTTCACAGAAAAAGATTACAGCCAAGCTGGAAAAGAGATTACATGGCCCATTCTCGATAATTGAAGCATGTGTATGAACTGGCAAACGATTACGGTCAATTTCTCGTAACTTTCGATATTAAAGACCTGAAACCCTACCTCTACGGCTTTAGTCGTAAAATCAGAGACTCCTGAATTAGATCTCTAATTCAGGTGAAACCATAATTATAGATGTATATGTATACTTCGAGAAGACTCGAAGAACATAAATAGCTTCAAGAAGCTACGCAATTCCCTCATAACAGCTGAGCAGGAATGCTCACTTATCTCTACCGAGGAGGTGAAAAACGTATTAAGAGGCATGAAGAACTATTCCGCTCCCAGTCCAGATGGTATCAAAACCTTCTGGTGGAAGAAGTTTCCTTCAACCCACCAGCATCTGGCCCGAATTTTCAACTTATGTCCAAAGTAGCAAGAGCCTATTCCAAAGTGGTTGGTGGAAGGGCGCATAGTGCTCCTGTCGAAGACGGACAACTTAACCGACTCTGAAAATTACAGGCCAATAACTTGTCTGAACACACTGTATAAGAACTTCACAGCTATCCTGAATGATAGGATTGTCCGGACAATTGGACCTGTGGGGCGAGAGGTGTATGAACAGCGCGGCTTAAAGAAAGGAGTAGCAGGATGTCGGGAGTATCTGCTCATCGATAGACGTGTTTGTAAAGACGCAGCATCCTATCATCGATTCCTATCGATGGTCTGGATTAATTACCAGGAAGCTTTTGATTAAACCTCCCATAGACTTATCATCTATCTGTTGGAAAGCTAAAAGGTTCATCCACACATCGTGAGGTGCATAGAGAGATTAATGCTGCTTTGGAAAACCAGATTTACTATCTCATCTGTAAAACATCGTGTGATCACTAACAGTTTCACTTTTCAGAGGAGTGTGTTTCAGGGCGACACCATGAGCCCTCTTCTTTTTTGCCTCACATTATTGCCACTGTCTCTCGCACTTCGCCATTCCGGAGGGTATCTCTGCTGCAAACCTGGATATCGAAAGCATAAGGTCACTCATGTATTTTACATGGATGATCTCAAGATCTATGCTAGAAATCAAGTGAAACTACATCTAGCTCTAGACATTGTCAAAGAGTACACTCAAGAGATTGGAATGGAGTTCAGGTTAGAGAAATGCGCCAAGGTCAATTTGCAGAACGGAAAACTTCATGGCATCCCCGAAGATCCTGAGCTCGTCGACAGAAGCGCTATACAACACCTTAGCGCTAGAGAGGCCTATACATACCTGGGCGTGCCACAGAGTTGCATTCAGGATGTGACATCTAACAGGATACTCCGTGAAGCCGATATAAACGTCTAATCCAGCAGATTTGGTTAGATGCCCTCAGATGCCTTGATATCGGGACGCGAAAGGTTTTGCACATGAACAAAAGCATGCACCTTAAGCCTTCTGTTCCGTAACTTCACATCTCACGCCGCCTAGGTGGTCGCGGAATACTGAATCTTGAATGTCTTCAGAACAGGATTATTCTGGGTACAGCACATATAGTTGCAAATGGAAAAGACCCTCTTCTTGAAATGGTCGGGAAACAAGAAGAAGCTGGCAAAGGGGCGTTTCTGTACAAAGCAGCGAAGGAGGCTGTTGAGACACACGGCCTTGACTGAAATACCAGGGGTGAGCAAAATGCATCAAATCTTATCCATCTTGAATACTCACTCCTGAAGGCCCGGATTCAGAAAGCACAGAAGCTTTCGCGAACAGCTCCTCGACAAGAGGATGCACGGAATAGTCCACAGAAATGTGGAAAATCAGTCGATGTCGTATGAGCTAACGTATGTTTTCCTTAAATCATCCGGATTGAAGTCAAGCACGGAGGGTTTCATTTTGGCATGTCAAGACGGTGTCATTTCCACTCTAGCATACCGTCGCTACATGTTGAGCTCAGATATTCCCGATGATAGCTGCAGAGCGTGTCAAGCACACCCCGAGCATCTAGGACACATACTGTCTAGTTATCCAAGTCATACGGGAACGACCTACATCCAAAGGCACGATGCTGCACTAAGAGTGCTTCATTACCACCTCTGTCACTCTTACGGAATTAGCCCAAATATCGCTCCGCTAAACGCTCCTAGGGAAATAGAATCAATTGTCGAAAATGAGAAGTGCCGTTTATACTGGAACTTCATATTCTCGACAGTGGTTTCTGTTCCGCACTCGAGGCCTCACATAGTCCTCCTTGACTTCGAGAAACGAACCATGCTCGTTATCGAATTTTTTGCCCCAGCTGACAAAAGCGTCACAGCCAAGGAGAAAGAAAAGAAAGAGAGGTATAAAGATCTTATGAGGGAGTTGTGACGGCTACACCCGAAATATTCTTTCAAGCTAATCTTCCTGATCATCGTCTCTCTTGGAGGTACCAAGCTTTGATTGGTTGATAGCCTGAAAAGTATCCCCAATCATATTGAATTTTTCGCAAATTGTAACCACCTATCTCACGGTCCTGAGACGTGTTTACGGCTGAAATTTCACTACGATTTCGCTGGGATGGGGTGCAATTTTTCAGATTAGCACCCGCTCTCGGCGAAGTCCTGCGGTCGTCCTTATGACAAACTTTTAATTATATATAGTTGAAAGTCTGTCATAAGGACAACTGCAGGATTTCGCCGGAAGCGGGTGCTAATCAAAGTGGCACCCGCTTTCAGCGAAATCGCGGTAAAATTGCAGCTGTAACCACGTCTCACGACTGTGAGATGGGATGCTTTTCAGGCTATCCTGGTATCGTAGCACTCTAGCAGGCCGTCATTGACTCGATCCGTCCACTTAAAAGTAACAAGATTCCGCCGATCAATCGCATTGACTTAGTCTTGATTGCCTCCCCGAAATTATATATATATATCGCTATCTATTTCAAGTTCTTCTACGGTTTTTATATTGAAATTCTGTTTTGATTCCCCTCCTTTATAATCAATTATTTGATTCTGCGTTCTTTTTGACTCCCTATCGATAAAATGAATAGGTTTCAAAGGGTTCGACTGAGTAACTATATGCTTATGCCAAAATGAAATGCTAACCTTTTCTTGTCGGAGGTATTCTCTTGCTACAATTCCATCTGTGTGTTGAGGAAAATCTGCAAAGACAACGTAAAAAACTACCAAGGATTTTGCCATTTGTAGCTTTATCGTGCCTATAGTGTTAGTTCTGTTATGTCTATAGATTCATCTTCATTTACTCATAATTTATCGTCTAACGAATTTGATTTTATAATATGAATATCGGTTCCTGTTTCGATTGAAAAGGAAACTTTTGTTCATTCATAAGCTGTGATAGATAATTAGACATTCGCTTTCAGTGCATAGCTAAGGTTAAAGGTTCTTTAAATGAGTGATATGTAAAACTCCTTTCCATGAGAGTGCAAATCTGTCTATGAGTGGATTAAATATTTCTCCTACGATTTTTAGCTCGGCAATGAACGAAGAATTGATAATAATTCGATTAGAAACTTTCCATTTGGTTCATTACAGAAATAAAATGATTTATGTCTATCAAATGAAATAATGTTTGTCGCAAAGTAAATGAATTGTCCGACCGCATATATGCGTTGATCAATAACCAGGAGTTGCCACCGTTGTTAGTGGAAAAAGACAGTGAGGGTTAGACAATTAAACTTCGAAAAGAACGAACAAAAGAGTCCGTGTTTTATGAAAGGTTCTGCAGCGATAGTTCGGGCTATCACTGAAAGTATAAAATACAATAATTGGTATGGCCTTTTGGTATGCGCTATAATTGGTATAATTGGTATGCGCTTTCAGCACAAAAAAACTCAAAATTACGTAAAAGAGTAATATGCTGTAGCTAATCATAGGTATACTGTGAAAAGAAGTTATAATCCCAAAGGTTTACTAAAATTTGAGAGAATTGTGATGAGTGAATCCATTGTAAGAATTCTATCTACAAGTGATCAATCCGTAAAAGAAGAAAAACTCACAATGGATTGAGACTTGTTTTTGCTCGAATATAAAATTTTTGAGTAAAAGCGAATATGCAATTCATGAGTGAAAATCCTGTATTTAATCAAATATTTGACCAGTTTATGGTCAAGTACAGGCTGATAATTACTTCAAAATTTTAAAAGTTATATTTTTTAATTATTTGGATCATTTAAATGTCGAAAAGGTTGTAATTTTTTAATTAATTGATTTCTTCAACCCCTTGATCCTCTTTTAGATGGGATTTCCACACGGTTGTGGCTTATTTAGGCTTCGGAAGTTGCAGATATAAAACTCCAAATCTGAAATTCGTTTTAAAATAGTATTAGTTCGCGGAACGAACTAAAACACGATTGTTGGATGTTGATCTACGATGAAGTGGATTTATATCCCTTGACTTGTACAATCCTACTACAAGGAGTACATACAAGGTTAATTTATTATATTTCGTAGGATTATTAACGATGGCAAAGCTTCGGAGCACGCAATCGTCAGTAATCGTGGACAGTGGTCGCGCATCTCAACTCTCGACCTTTCGAGATCGATTCTATATGTTAACTTAGCTGTAGGCGATATCTCTAGTCAGACACTTTTGGTCACAATCTTGTCTTATTATGCGCATGTTTCTCCACTAGGTGGGTTATACTCTAATAGTGAATTATAGTATGACATAATGTTGATAAATTACTACTTGAATATAAGTTTTTTTTTTATAAATTAATACATAGATGGTAACAGGAA
>CAKNXH010057339.1:6015-17340 GCA_932178445.1 Andricus quercusramuli
ATAATAATAAATATAAATATATATATATAATATAAATAAAATATAAATAATAATATCATTAATAGTAGTTTTATTATAAACACTTGGTTTAGACATAAAATGATCCACATGTAGACCTGGCGTGAAGGAAATAGCGACAGTATAATTGACGTTGTTATTGCAGATGAAAGACTAATAGAACTAGTTAAAAATACAAGAGTCATGAGGGGTTCCGAATGCAATACTGATAATTACCTTCTATTATCCAGAATAAATTTAGGGTGAGGATGGAGAAAAAGAGAAAAAAAAGCGAATAATGATTGAAAATTTACAGAAAACGGGAGTGTGAAAAGACTTTCAAAATAGGTTAAACGAACGTATAGATGAGGCAATTTGGAAGGGGTTATTAGAAAAAAGATGTAGAGGGCGCGTGGACTTTGCTACGGCATATGATCCTTAAAACTGCGACAGAAAATCTGGTGATCCAAGGTGAAATTATGAAATTGAGGCGGCCCAAAAAAAAAAGAAAGAAGCGCACGAAAAAACGCTGAGCATCGTAGGTCTTAGCGACGAGGAGAGAAATAGGTTCAAAAATGATTACAGACACAAAAAGAGGGTAGTTAAACGAATAGTCAAAGAGAGTAAAGAGAAAATTAGAGTAGAAGAAGAGAAAAAAATACAAAACTACTTTGAAGGAATTATGAAATTATTATATAAACAGTTGGAGGAAAGTAAAAGTACAAAGTTTGTCAGAATGAGAAACAGCAAAGGGGAAATTCTATATGATATAGAGGGGATAGTAGACGCTTTAAAAGACTCTTTTACAGAACTATCAGAAGGTGAAGGTATAGAAAAACAAAACTGTCACATAGAACATAATGCATTAGAAAACCCAATTGAAAAAGTCGGTGTCACTGAGGTCAGAGAAACAAGGATGCGTTATGTCCTCGTGGCTATTTGTCCTATTCATGGAAAAGTGTCTAAGAACTGCCCTCTTCGACGAAGAAGGTGTAAATGTTGAAATAGTCAAGGTACGTGAGTTAGCTTTCGCAGATGACAAGATTGTGATGGCAGAATCAGTCGAGGACTTGCAAAGAATGTTAAATAAACTTAATACAAGCATGAAGAACATGGGCCTCAAAATTAACGTGAATAAAACGAAAATCATGGTATTTGAGGGAAAAAGTGAGAAAACAATATGCATTATTGTCCTGATTAATGACAGATTTGAACAATGTTGACAAGTACGTATATCTAGGTAGTCCATTCACTAACGACGGAAAAATAGATGGGGAGTTAGATAGGCGCATAAATAATGGTAAGCAGGTTATCAGTAGAGCAGGTTCCATCCTCACAAATAAAAACATATCAAGAAAAGCTAAAATGGCCATACATAATTCTATATTCGTACTGACTGTACTATGGATTAGCGAGACATGGAGCTGTCAAGAAAAGGACAGGAGTAAAATTAACGCGATCGGCATGAAACCTCTGCGCATAATATGCGGGAAAACACTGATGGACAAAGTCCCAAACGAGACAACCCTCAAAGAATGTGTGACAGGAGAGACAATAGTTCACAAACTGGGATCTAGACTAGCTTTAAGTAAGAAAACAAGCCGCACAGAGCCAAGAGTCAGTTTTAATATAGATAAGTTAAAACTCTAACAGAAACATTAAATTATCAAGTTGAGATTTCTAATAGGTTCGACGCTCTCCAAGAACAGAGAGTTGATAACGATTATTACGAGGAGGACCCGCAAACCGTGTGGAGCAATATGAAATAGGCGATAAGGACAGCCACGAAACTTACTATAGGTTTAAAGAAAGTAATCAAAAGCAAACCATGGTTTGACGAAGAGTGAAAACTTTGGTTTGAAAAACGTTGGAAAGCTAAACTAATTAGTTTACAAAATAAGTGCGATCAAACACATAAGAAGTATCTCGAGATTAGTTAAAGTACAAATAGGTTTTATAGATCCAAGAAAAGAGAGTGGGAAAAGAATAAAATACTAGCAATAGGAGCGCATAATAAACAAGATAACCAGCGTGATATGTACAGGGGAATCCATTTTATAAGGAAAGGCTTTCAAAGTAGAACGGAAATAAAATGAGGGACCAAAATGGCAATTTAGTAGCCGATGCGACAGAGAGACAGAATTTATGGAGAAACTATTTCGATAAACTATTAAACGTACGCGAGTCCCCCGTTGAAGGTAATCTCGGTTAAACCCACACTGTCGATCTATTAATTGATGATCCTACTGATGTAGAAGTAGAAATGGTCATAAAGAAGTTGAAAAATAACAAAGCCGCGAGCATCGACGACCTACCGTCAGAACTAATAAAAAATGGAGGCCCTTGCCTCACAAGGCAAATTTGTAAATTAATACGGAATGGATTACCTCTATTATTATTCCAATCTTTAAAAAAGGTGATAAAACAAACTGTAACAATTATCCAGGAATTTCACTTGTGCCTTCGTGCTATAAGATCCTGTCCAATTTAATCCTAAGTAGAATAACTCCTTTTGCCGAGGAAATCATTAGGGATTACCAGTGTGGATTCCGCCGAAACCGATCTACAATCGATCAAATGTTTACAATTAGACAACTGTTAGAGAAGAAATGGGAATTTAATGAACCAGTACATCAGCTATTTATCGATTTCAAAAAAGCTTACGACTCCATTATACGCGCCCAAATATACTGGATCCTAGAGTTCTTGGTTGTGCCAATAAAATTAGTTAGACTTTTAAAATTTGCTTAAGCGGAAGTAGGGGTAGAATACGTGTAAACGGAAGTTTATCTGAAGAGTTTTCGATCCGCGATGGCCTGAAACAGGGCAATGCACTTTCGTGCGTCCTTTTCAATTTAGTGTTAGAATACGTGGTCAGACAAGTGCAAGCGAATCCGAACGGTGCTACAATCAACGGGATAATACAAATTCTTGGATATGCGGATGCTCTCGACTTACTAGGGAGTGATAAAGAAACGGTAGCTAAAAATGCAGAAATCTTGATCACAAAAGCCAAAGGCTTGGAAGTTAGCGAATCGAAGACAAAATATATTACCGTCGTCAGATCTGAACAAAGTAATCATGACGGGGATCTAATGGCCGGAAATATAAAATTCGAAAGGGTTTTCGAAAGTTTTCGAGAATAAAGTATTAGAAAAATCTATGGTCAAAAAAGGGACGAAGAGACTGGTTAATGGAGAAAACTGCATAATGATGAGCTGCATGCTCTCTACGGGTCAGCAAATATTAATAGAGTAATGAAAGCGCGTAAATTAAGATGGGCGGGGCATGTAGTAAGAATGGGCAATGAAAGAGTAGTGGCGAAAGTTTTAAGAGGGAAAGCGATTGGTAAGAGACCTCTGGGTAGACCGAGAAACAGATGGGAGAAAATGTAAGGGATGATCTGAAAGAACTAGGACATGATTACATAAACTGGATGGAGGATGCACAGGACAGAGATGCGTGGCGGTTCCGGGTAGATGAGGCAATAAACTTTCGAGTTCGAAGTGCTAATCTGTAATAATAATAATAATTATTATGTTCCACTATTTGAGACTGCCAAAAAAACAGAATTTCTAGAATGTAAGATAATAGATTTTTTAACGTGAAATAAGTTTCACTGGAGAATTCTTTCAAATAGTATCGAACACGAGCTTTCTCAACGTTCCCTAAATTATTGATGTATTCGAAAGTTAATCACTCTTTTCGGGTCCAACTTCTGAGATATACAGTAATAATAATTCAATAATATATTTCTGGTTGATTTATTTGTAGTAAAAACTTTAAATCATCAACACCAAGGAGAAGAGGACACATATGAACAAGGAAATGAAAGGTATATATATATATACATAAAAAAAAAGTTAAAAAACCACCGCAGGGTACCACTAAGAGCAACTGCCATCTAAAAAGAAAATGTCAATAGCCCCCAGTAGAACAGCGGTAAAATACACCTATGGCCACGTCTCACATCCGTGAGATGGGTGGTCACAGGGCACGTCGAAATCACAACGACAGGCCGGCGAAACCCTCGTGTGTCTTGAGGACACGAAGCGACCCAAGGATGACAGCTTTCTGCATCCATCTCGCAAGTGCCTTGGCATATTTTTGGCACGCGGGTATGGCTTTAAGGTTACGAACCAGTGATAATTTAGCACCTCTGAGAGCACCTATCACAAGGACAATTACTCGTACCGAATATTTTGGGTACAGTCGTTGCAGCTCCCTTTTAAGGTCTTGATACAGATTACTTGATACAGATTACACCGTCCTGGCATGCGAAAATGAAGCCCTCTGTACCTGAATTGAGCCCTGATGATTTGAGGAAAGCAAAAGTTTGCTCCTTTGACAAGGACTGTTTTTCTACATTTCTGTGAAAGTTTCCGTTCATATGCTTGCCGAGTAGCTCTTGGTGAAATTTTCTAACCTCTGCTTTCTTTACTTCGGCTTTTAGACGTGAAGCATCTAGATGGAGTAATGCACTTTCCTCACTTCTGATGTTGAAATTCAGGCCAAGGGCCTCGGCAGCTTGCTCCGCGGCTTTGTAAAGGAACGCTCCTTCGCCAATCATCTCGTGATTTCTGACCATCTTTAGGAGAGGATCTCTGCCATTCGCAACTATGTAAGCTGTACTCAAAACAATTCGGTTATGAAGACATTGGAGATTCAGAATATATATAAATAGTATATAATAGTCAGAATATATATATATATATATATATATATTGCAACAGCCGATTTTTAGGCTAAGTTAACTTTTTATGGATTTAATGAATAAATTGGAGAAATAATTGATAATTGTTGGGAAAAATGAGTTAACAATTGTCTCCGTTTAACTCTTACATTTATTGTATCTGTACACAAGAAACCAGCCGAATAATATATCTGTAATCTAGTGAGTAAAATGGATAAAATGAGTAGAAATTAATATTTAGTAACAGTAACAAAAAGTGATATGCAAAAGGTATAATAACTTCTGTGAATTGCTCGGCGAAATGCGGATGTCTTCCCGACGGCTGACATCAGACTGACGAGTCCTTCCCTTTAGGTGAGAGCTGAAGGTCCAGTCAAAAGTTCTGGTCAAAAACGTGAAGCCTAAGTTTCATAGCTTACATTACTGAGACTGTACTTGTCTATTCCTGGGTGGTGTATAATACCGATAAACTCCAACAACCTTCCTCAACGGTAATATGCACCTTCCTTACTGTGTTGATAAACCACATTCCTGCGCAATGTACTTTAGTTTAATTTTGTTCAGAGGCTTTGTGAACATGTCGGTAAGCATCTGGTTGGTAGGGCAATATTTAAAATTCACGGTTCCTTCTTCCTTTAATTCCTTAACGAAATGAAATTTGGAGTCGATATGTTTAGTTCGGTGACTAAACCTTTTATTGCTCATTAGTTTTAAGCAACTTTGATTGCCTTCAAAAATAACTGTGCTGCTTTGCTCTTCATGCGAAAAATCTTCTAATAGACGACGTATCCATATGCATTCTTGATATGCTTCAGCTAATGCAACGTATTCTGCCTCCGTTGATGAAAGCGCGACACATGTCTGCTTGCGACATCCTGAGCTGATTGTAGCATTCAAATATCGGAATACATGACATCTGTTTGATCTTCTGTCTTCTCTGTTCTCCGCCCAGTCTGCATCCGCGTAGCCGATTAGTCCTCCTTCTATCTTCCGTTGACCAAGAATCAGTTCGTAGTTCTTAGTCCCCTTTACGTAGCGGGCCACTCGCTTTGTCTCTGTCCAGTCGGCTGACGTGTGCTGTTTATTATGTTGACTCAATATTGTAACACTGGCAGTAATATCAGGTCTAGTATTAACGGCCAGATACAATTATGTTCCTATTAACTGCTGATATTTTTCACCATGTTCCATCGGGGGTTTATTCTCTCTGTTTTTAAGTTATCCCGGATCCAAAGGTACATTCGAACTTTTTGCATCTTCCAGTCCGAATCGATGTAAGATAGTTTCTATATATTGCGACTGTTTGATCCAATAGAAACCTGATTCATTTCTTCTTACTTCAATGCCAATATACCGTTGCAAGATACAAAAATCAACCAAATGAAACTGTTTCCTTAAAAAATCTGCTGTTTCACTGATTTTTTCAATGCTTTTCGAAACTATTAAAAAATCATCGACGTGAACAATACTATAAATCACATTTTCTTTTGAATCCTTTATATACAAACAAGTATCTGTTCTGCTCTGCATAAAATTTAAATTTACAAGTTTACAAATTTACAAATTTACAATCATTCAGCTTTTCATTCCGTAATTTTGCAGCTTGTTTTAATCCATATAAATCCTTTTTCAATTTACAGACCATCCCTTCTTTATTTGCAGCTGCATATCCCTCTGGTTGCGTCACGAATACTGCTTGATCTAACTTCACATTGAGGAAAGCTGCTTTTGCATCATAATGCTTAATAATTAGGTTTTGTTCACCTGTGATGGCTAGGAGTACCTTGAAAGTTGTCTGCCTCACGACAGGTGCAAAAACCTCGTTATGATCCGTGCCATATTTCTGCGAGAATCCCCGAGCCACAAGTCTTGCCTTATACCTGGTGACCTCTCCTTGCTCGTTCAGCTTCGTCTTGAAGATCCACTTGCAGGTGACAATATCCCTCCCATCTGGTGCTGGAACGATGTCCCATGTTCCGTTTGTCAAGAAAGAGTTTATCTCTTCATCCATTCTTCCTTTTCGAGTCTCAATAATGCTTCCTTTCTGTTTCTGGGATCGTCCTCTCTTATTGATGCTAGCTTTGTAGTTGCCACGTACCTACCAGGTGGCACTCCTTTGTTTTCCCTTCCGGATCTTGTTGATTCCATAAGTTGAGATTCGTCCTGTAAATCCTCGCTGCTTGGAATTGTGTCCTCATGAATTGACTCATTTTATGCATTGGATAGATCTTCTTCACTGCTGCTCTCCTGAACTTCTTCTCTAGTCTTATTCGTTGTGAGAATAATTTCTTGATTTTCTTGATCAGTTGAGGATTGTTCTTCGCGTTCCTTATCGAGAAAAATAACATCTCGGCTAATCTTCACGCGATCCGTCTTTCTATCTATCAGTCGAAAAGCTTTAGACTCTCCTGAATAGCCGACGAAAGTGAGTTTCTCAGCTTTCTCATCCAGCTTCCAACGTTGCTCCTTAGGAATCTGAACATACGCATCACATCCGAACATGTGCAAATTTCTCACGTCTGGTTTCTGTAAGTGCATTAACTCGTACGGAGTTTCTTCTCCTTTGTTGGTAAACGATTCTGTAAAAAATTCGCCGTGTTAACCGCTTCCGCCCAATACTTTTTTTCGAGATGTGCATCAAGGAGCATGCATCTTCCCATCTCCATCAATGATCTGTCTTAGCTTTCGGCGACCCCATTTTGCTGAGGTGAGTACGCGGACGTATATTGAATTTTAATTCCTTCATTCTTCATGTGATTTTGCAGATCCTTATTCACGTACTCCCTTCCTCTATCTGATCTTGCACACTTAGGAGTCTTATTAAATTGCGTTTTTGTCATTTCCACAAACTGTTTAATGTGAGTTTCCGCTTCATGTTTGGTTTCCATAAAATGGACTGTAGTGTACCTGGAGTAGTCATCGATTATTGTAATTAAATACCTTTTTGTACCAGGTGTCATGGCTTGCATAGGTTCGCAAACATCCGTATGAATTAGGTCAAAGGTTCCTTTCGACTTGTTGTGCGCCTCGTTCGGAAAAGGTTTCCTTGGCATCTTCCCTTTTATGCAACACTCACATACCTCTCGTATACCGCAATCCTTGATGTCGATTCCGATGGCCAGCTCTTTTTCTGCCAAGTCCTTAATTGCACAAGGATCTCGGTGTCCAAAACGCCTGTGCCAGGTATGCTGGCAATTCTCTCCATGCTCCTCAGTGTTTATTGCGATGCAGGCCCTGTCAAAATCTTTTTGTATTTTGTATAATCCCTGGCTGTTCCGTTCTAAACGCGGAATAGCCTGTACTTTCCCGTCCTCAATGACTTTACAACTGTCATCCTGGAAATTTAAATTGTACCCATCTCTCGTGAGCCTCTTTACGAATAGAAGGTTTGAGCTTAGAGAAGGCACATAAAGCACGTTCTGTACCGAAATCTCTCTTGTTTGGCCGTGAACAATACACTTTATGACACCCGAACCCATGCCTTTCACTTCACTTTTAATATGGTCCTCTGCTAAGAGGACATGGCCTTTAACACTTGGGTCAAATTCGGAGAAAATTTCCTTCGAAGTGGTCATGTGGCTCGTCACCCCTGAATCGAAGTGCCAAGAATCCTTGCTATCCTGCTTTAACTTCACGCTTGAATATGCTTTCCCAAAATCGACTTTCTAAACTGGTTATTAGTATACTGTACGAGTCCGGCAAACTGCTGAGAAGTAACGATGCCTTTAATTTATCTTTTAGCACTTCACCTAATGCCTTCAGCTTGTTGATAAGAGTTAGCAGCTCCGACACGTGTTCCTCCATATCACCACCTTCAGGCAGACGCAACATAAACACCCTTTTATATAAATGTGTTACATTTGATAGCGATGCCTTTTGGTGGTGCTCTTTAAGTTTCGTCCAGGCGATTTTCGCGCTTTCCGCGCCCTGTATGTGTACTAATTGATTACCCTCGATAAGCAACCCGATAGTAGCACGCACCCGATCGTCTCTTTTGGTCCACGCTGAATCAACGGGAGTTGGAGCAGGCTCCTTTACAACGTCCCACAAATATTCACTAATGAGCAATAATTCCATTTTCTGACTCCATATTGAGTAGTTATCACCGTTCAACTTTTGCACTACCGTACGCATGAAATCAGCCATTTTTATAGCCTTAATCCACACTTATATGTTTTCACAAGACACTTTGTTCCACACACTTGATTTTAGAGCTTGCACTGCTCCTTATGAAACTTTAGTTTTATGCACTATTTCTCTTTCACTTTGTTCACTGTTCTTTAGAACACTTTAGTTTTACGCACTAGAGACTGGGCCTCATAACCTGTTGGAAAAAATGAGTAAAGAATTGTCTCCGTTTAACTCTTATATTTATTGTATCTGTACACAAGAAACCAGCGGAATAATAGATCTGTAATCTAGTGAGTAAAATGGATAAAATGAGTAGAAATTAATATTCAGTAACAGTAACAAAAAGTGATATGCAAAAGGTATAATAACTTTTGTAAATTGCTCGGCGAATTGCGGATGTCTTCCCGACGGCTGACACCAGACTGACGAGTCCTTCCCTTCAGGCGAGAGCTGAAGGTCCAGTCAAAAGTTCAGGTCAAAAATGTGAAGCTTAAGTCTCATAGCTTACATTACTGAAACTGTATTTGTCTATTCCTGGGTGGTGTATGATACCGATGAACTCCAACAATAATAAAAGGGCTACTCACAGAGAAAGGATAAAATTCCAAATTTCATATAAACTCTTTTTATTCAGTTACGCCTGAGCTAAGCTATATTGTACAATTCAGGTCTCTAAATCCCTAGCTAATTAATTTCTATTTTATTAATTAGGAAAATGTACTTAACTTAATAATACCTCGCTGAGAGGAGATCTTCCAATAAAACATGTAATTCGTAGATGCTAATTTTTCTCGCTGACGAGAACTTTGGCAAAAGCTCCAGTAACACGCTCACACGTACACAGAGCAGATCTGCGATACGGGCAGTCTTAACGTGTGGCAGTCTTTTGAATCCGAAGTCAAAGTGTATTTCAAGTGAAATTCAAAAACTTAAGTATCAAAATAAAACAAAAGGTATCGTTACAAACTCAAGGAGCGCTCTGAACTCAGGGAAGATTAAATCACTACTAATTTCAAAGTAAAATATAAAGCCTTCTAAATAAGGAGTAAATACAATGTGTTTTTCATTTGATTTTCTATCTTTTTTGTTTTTAAAGTTGAAATGACCTGATGCAGGCATTTTCCTTCCTTTGTAAATAGGAGTCACTCTTCCTAGAGGCTCGGTTTAACTTTCAATTACTCAGTAAATTTCTCACTCTAGGAAGGTGAGTTACAGAGCAAGGTCTATCAGGTGTACTGCCTCAAGAAGGTGAGGACGCAACGTAAGCACGTTCGGTACGAGCCAGCTGGGTTAAGGCACGCACAGGCCCCAGGTAGGTCTCTTTTGTATTCAACGGGAGAGAGCGAAGGTAAGCGATTTCGAGCTGACTCGACTTTGCCAAAATCTCTTTCGTAGAGATCAGATTTATATTCTGGCACTTTCCGAGTCCTCTTTCGAAAAGTGAGGTGTTTCCTCAGAATCTGAGATTCGTCCTGAATGATTTTCTCAACCAGGTGAGGCAGTACAACTCCCTGTCTGATTGTAAATCACTAAGGTGCGATTAACAGATTTTCTAAAATATTATATTGTCTATTGTGGACCAATGGCTTAGGTATAACCTCCACCTGGCTAAAATAGAGCAATATAATATCTTGGGATAATAGCTCAGAAGACAGGCCTTTCCGCCTAACGATAAATCAATATAATAGGAGAAATTATCTGAGGTGGAACTTTGCCACAAGATTCAAAATAGATTTTATTCGAGATCGCTTTTAGAAAAGTTCGTTCACTTTAACCTGACGAACGAAAACCACTTTAAAATTGAGCTTCTTTTCTAGACAGCGTTGGCGATATAATCACCTCGGGTTTCTTAAAGCAAACACAATTCTTTTCGGAAGAAGCTTCAAGATATTTGGTTTCGAGGCCAAATATATTGTAAGTTGTCCACTCAGGAGGAACTTGTGTGACAAGAAGTGAGGATACAATCCTCAAGTCTTCTCACAAGGTCTCCGCCCCGTGATCTGCGCTTTTCAGACGAAAGATTCGGATTGCCCTTTTTCGGCTGGGAAGCGCTTTTTATTTTCTTCGCTCCACTTTGCCCTCCCACGCTCACGTAATATTAACTGAGTGGAAGTACTGGAGCCTGCGGTTTAGAGTTTCCCCTGTACGACGCTGCCTTTCAGTTAGCATCACGCAGGAGATAGTCCTTGTCCCGTAACTTGTGGGTTACAATATATATATATATATATATATATATATATATCCAAAATATTCGGTCTAAGTAATTGTACTTGTGATAGGTATTTCCGGATGTGCGAAACCATCACTGTTTCCTAACCTTACAGACAAGCCCGCGTGCCAAAAATATGCCAAGGCACTTGCCGGCCTCTCGTTGTGATTTCATCATGTCCTGTGACCACCCATATCACGGTTGTGAGACGTGGACATAAGTGTGATTTACCGCGGTTCTACTGGGAGCCAGTATCATTTTTTAGATGGCAGTTGCTCTCAGTAGGAAATTGTGG
>CAKNXH010057339.1:27565-58939 GCA_932178445.1 Andricus quercusramuli
GTCAAGACCTACAAAATGCAGGGGCGCACAGTCGAGACTTATGGAACATACACGGACAAAATAAGTCTTGGAACACTTCCTAGATTAGTGCTAGACTTCAGGACGGGCCATCATTTTCATGAAGTCTCGTATACTTTCCATAAAGTGGTCATACATTTTCATGGAAAAATAAAGAAAAGTCATGGAAGTTTTCAAGCGCAGTCAAGAAACAACAGGCTTGGAATTCTTATAAGATAGTTTACAAAAAAAATGTATACAGTCATAAAGTGGCTATAAAATAACTTCATATTTTCAAAGACTTGAATTGAATAAGTGCGTGATTCAAAAACTAAGAACTCTAATACAAGTCAGGAAAACAGTCCATGACTGTCTGCGAGAATTTTCAGGGGCGCGCTCAGTGGGGCGCAGAGACAAATTCACATTGGTATGGGTGAAGTAGACACTGGATGATGATGAAGTGCTCCTCAAACTCGCATCTTTATTCACTGCGCGTGCGTCAAGTCGACAACTAAATTGGCTACCATTGGCTTGCTTATTTAAAATGAATGAATGTGCAAATAAATCATGTACAACAAAAAGTAATTGTAAAATGCATAAAGATGTTAAGATATTAATTGTAAAAAATTGTTTACAACTGGTTGTATAAAGGATTAATTTTCCAAGATTTAGATGAGGTTAAAAATGTTATTCACTTGTCTGCTAGATATCGAATTCATTTAACAGAGTAGTACGATTGTTTCTTAAATGAACATTTACAGGCTTCACAATTTTCAGTGGTATTAAGTATTCTTACGTCTTTCTCAATCTTCGCGATATTTCTATTCGAAATAAATTAGAAGATGGCTATTATTACATTGCAAGAAACTGGATGTAAGCAGATTTATTTTTAAGTTCGTGTTTCTGTATATAAAATTTTTTTTTAAATATTGAAATAAAATATAAGAATGTGTCTGATAATAGAATAAAATGTGTTTGTTTTTCATTACCAAAACATTTACATATAATCCATCTTCTTATTTACAATTTTAATGAATAATAAAAAGTTGCTTAGAAGCTAATCGAGTCAACACTAATACTTCTTGAAACTCCCTTCTTTTAGAAAAAAAAATGGTTAGTAGAATCGAAATATCTGGGTTATTTTTTTCAAAAAGATACAAAACCATTATTTAAACAATGTCCTTATTTATTTAACAAAATTTATTATTCTGATACAGAATCTAAAATAATGTTCGTGGATTCTTGTTGAAATTGTTATTTCTCATCAAAAATTTCATTTAAAATAACCATTTTTTAATAACAGTCTATTTAAACGCACTACATTGCACTAACCTAGCTTGTCAAATATGTCGTGAAATTGTTTGCGCTTCATCCTGCACTGTTCATTAGTAGTTTCATTTGTGAGTATTCTTTCATATAAGCATATTTAAATAAAGGTGGCCAATCATTGGGGGTCGGCCAACGATTTCACGGAGAACTCTATATTAATCGATGAAGAAGCCAATCTTTTTACAATATGGCGTTCATTTCTTCGACCATGAATCAAATTATTATAACTAGTTCATTTTTCTTCTTTTTGTCACTTTTTTTCGATGCTTGTTTTCAAATGGGTCTTAGTAGAAGAATTTCTGCACGGAGTAGACTCCATTAAATTTGAGTGATAGGTGTGACTTTGTTTTCAATAAAAATTCATGTAGGATTTGATAATTCGTGATGTCACTTTTATTTTTCCTATTCCATTGCTATTTCTTATTCGTTTGGAAACATTCTCTTCCATTCCTGAAGAGAAAGCACCCATATGGCAAGTTGCGCAGTCAACCAATGGGAATAGCATTCGGCTTTTATTGGCACATGAAAAGACTGCAAGCATCTAGACTATGCGATCTAAAGAGGTGATACCCTGTCGATATTTGAAAATCCAACTGCGCCCTGAACTTTACCATAAAAAGACTATTCTTTTTCTCTAAATTAAAAAAAAAACTGCTGACCAGATTCAACAGATTGAGGGCCGTGCATAAATTCCGAAACTTCTATTGTCTGAAATTTTAAACCACGAACCCACCTTTATGAGGGTCGGTAAGTTTTGACCCTCCGCCCCTGTCTTACGAAATTTTTACTGACTGAATTATTTTTACTTGAAGATACATTTTTACATTTTTTTTACTGAAAATTCATCCTTTTTAGTTAAATTCAACTATTCTTTATATTAAATTACAATCTTCTTTGTTGTTGAATTATGTATTACAATTACCATTTTTCTAGTTGAAGATTCATCCTTTTAATTAAAAAATCATGTTTTTCGTTGTAAATTGAATTAATGTATTAATTGCTTTGGTTAAAAATGATTCATTTTGTAGAAAGTTCACATTTTCGGTTCGGAAACTCAACTGTTTGGTTGAAATTGGATGTAATTTGTTGAAAATTCTTTTTTGTTTTTCTTTGAAACTTTATCGTCCTGCTTTAAAATGCAACATTTCGGATGATTTTTTTCCTTTTTTGACTGAAAAAACTTGCGGACCATGAGCAAGGGTGATATGTGGTTTAAAATTTCATGGAAAAACTTTACTTCATTTTATGAACGGCCCAAGCGAATTAGTGTTTCGAGAGAACTTTTGAGTTTAGTAGAATACTAATGTGTTGCTTTTTGGTTTTTTGCAAATGATAATGTCGAGCAGGAGTGCATTTGACAACCACTAACTATGATTTGGAAACTTGATTTCATGATATTCAGAGCCTAGTGGTTAACCGGAAATAATAATTACTAGGGGTGCGGTTCGTGGTTGATTGACAACTGAAAAATTATTTCACTTTAGGATAGCACGATTTCGAGCTTACAGTTGGCACAAACCCAAAAAATAACGAGGCCAATAGACTTAATATCGATCACATCTAATCTCCCTCTAATATTTAAATTTTTCAAATATGACTTGTATTATATATATATATATATATATATATATATTCGTGCTGCAATTTTTAAAGTTTGATTTCCACTTTCACTTTTCCGGAATTCACGTTGGTTTTTTTTGTAGTTGTTGCGAACATTGAAATGTCAGAAAAAAATACAATCAACGTGAATTTCGACAAAGCAGAGGTAGAAGTAGGAGTAAAATAGATACATAATTGACCCACCCTAATTCGAGATTTCGTTCAATATCCACATATACTCCACACGAAATGAGATATCAAGTTGAAAATTGGGCGAAATAAATAAAAAGACTTAAGGCACGCTTTTTAGGATCCTAAATTATAAGAATATTTACCAAAAAAAATTGAACAAATATATTTCTCAAAAAAGCAAGGTTTTAAGTGGCTTTAATCAAAAAATGAGATATCGAGTTGAAAATTGGAAAACTCAATGAAGGGTACTAATTAGAAACATTCACATATCCCTGGACTTGTATAATTACAAAATTAAATGAAGCCCATATAAACTTTTCCAAATTTTTGTCTCGATAGCTCATTTCTTGTGTAAGTACTGAGTTATTAAGAAGATATTGGTGATGTGGAGTCGGGTGCGTATTATATGCACAGTGGGAGAAAAAGTTTTTCTAGGCATAATTACTCTAGAGCTTGCAATTTTGATCCGCTTCAAGCATTTAAAAAAATCAAATTTAACTAAATTTCGAAGAGAACTGTGTGATCCGATTTTCTAGTTTATTCTGTTATTTAACAAAAAACTTTCCACTTTTTCATTCTAAACTAACTCCTTTTTAAAAATACTTAGATTAATGTGAAACATCATAAAATAAGTAATAATACTCCTAACAATTAACGTCCAGCAGGTTGAAAATTTAAATAAATTTATCGTAGTGGCTAGCCTGCCGACGCCGGCTAACGAGTTCCTTGCCGGTGGTGGAAGGGAATTTCTTTGCCGGTTGTTTCTTTCCTCCCAGGTGTGAAGTTTCGAAAAGGGCTTAGCGATGTGCAGTGATTACACATATGCTCATAAAAATACCTGTAAATATAATTTTCAATGTTAAAACTTGAACTATATATCAACTATATATAACTTTTTCATCTGTGGGCTGTTACTGGTCAGGGAAATAATGCTGCTTAAATCCCTATCTCTTTGAAACATATTGTGGCGGGGAAGTATGCCAGATGGGACGAAACTTCATTTTTTTCAATCTTACCGTACAAAATGATTTCTCACTATAAGCGCTTCTTGATACTTCTCATTTCTTAAAATCTATTGCATCAAATAATAAAATCGATCATTTTTTATTTTTATTGTGAGGAATTCTCGTAAAACTTAAATGAATGATCGGTTATGTTTAACGGATTGGTTATTCACGTCAAAAATACTTGGTCTACACTCACCGTATTTGCATTAAAAAAATTCTAACGAATTAATTTTCTTTCTAGGAACATGATTTTTATCAGAATTATATTTTCTTGGATTTGCATGACCATTTACGTAATTCACTTCTACTTTTTACTTTGCTTTTCGTGACAAACAGCCAGCAAACAGCTTTTTTTGCCGGCGCCGGTAAGGCCGTTCGTTGCCTGCGCCGCGCCAGGCGCAGGCAGGTTTTGCTTCCAGATTGAAAATACTTTGAGACTTTATTTTTCTTTTTCTTCAGTCGGGTTATACATAATGCCAATTCTTAAGTCACTCCTCTTTCCAATCAAAAATGATTCTTACTATTATGATGACATTTGATTAACAAATGTATATCTTAGCTATTTCATACTTTAAACCCATTGTTTCTTTGACAAAATTGATCAAAAATTTGTTGGCAATAAATAATCTTTACGATTTTTCAATACTTGATAAAAATTAGTAATTTTTTCCCGTATGCTTTAAATATGCTTTTTACCAGTACCGATAGTGTTTATACTTCCAAAGAAGAAACGTAATTTTTGCAAGCTTCAACATTGAAAATTATGTTTGCAGGTATCTTCTTGTCTATTTTTATAACCAACGCATCGGAATACATCAGTATTAGTCCAGTCAACGGAGAACAAATTTAACTCGACTAACCGAATTCGGAAAAGTAGAATTTTTTCTCACAGATACGTTGGGGATGACTTTATAAAGATACTGTAAAAAGTCCCCAAACATACGTGTACGGCTACGGCCGCCATGATGGAAAGTGGTAAACAATAACATGTTTTTTTAAATAATTCAATACTAGTTGATTTTAGGTCGAAAGTGGTAATGTTAAAAAATATTCACAATTTTATAGTACGCAAAAAAGGTTTTCACACTTGTAGACATTTTGTCAACGGTTAAGCTGTAAAATTGGATTAACTGCACAATTGTGTGATTTCTGAACAAATACAGTTCACTAAAAATATCCTGGAAAGAACTTCGAAAATGGATCAGGCGATTTGCACTAGAGCAAATGCATGTTCCTGTTAAAAAAAAACTGACCAACTCATTTGCATTAAAAATTATCAGTATAAAATGAGCTCAACTTCAGAGCATAATTTGACATGCTTAAGGAAATGATTTTGAGACGAAACTTCTTGTAATCGTTCCTCCATATTTATACAATATATTTCCCAATTTTCAGGTCACAATAATAATATTTAGGTCCTCTTTTAATACTTTAAACAAGTAAATTTCAAAATTGAAGCTATGAGGTAGGCAGCAGCGCTGATTATGAGTCCTAATGGCAGCAATGAGAGCGGTGGCGAGAACGGCTACCTCGGTCTATTATATTGAACCCTTCGAAATTTTTTTTTGCTTACTTTTCCCAACAATATAACAGACCGAAGTAGCCGTTCTTGACCCCGCTCCCATTGTTGCCATTAGGACTCATAATCACCGCTGCTACCTACCCCATAGCTTCAATTTCGAAATTTACTTGTTTAAAGTATTCAAAGAGGATTTGAATATTATTATTATGACCTGAAAATTGGGAAATATGTTGTATAAATATGGAGGAACAGTTACAAGAAGTTTCATCTCAAAATCATTTCCTTAAGTATGTCAAATTGTGCTCTGAAGTTGACCTCATTTTATACTGATAATTTTTAATGCAAATGAGTTGTTCGGTTTCTTTTTAAACAGGAACATGCATTTGCTCCAGTGCAAATCGCCTGATCTATTTCCGAAGTTCTTTTCCAGGATATTTTTAGTTTAACTGTATTTGTTCAGAAATCACACAATTGTGCAGCTAATCCAATTTTACAACTTAACCGTTGACAATACGTCTACAAGTTTAAGAACCTTTTTTGTGCACTATAAGATTGTGAATATTTTTTGACATTTCCATTTTTGACCTAAAATCAACCGTTATCGAATTATTTAAAAAAAAACATGTTATTGTTCAACACTTTCCATCGTGGCGGCCGTAGCCGTACACGTATGTTTGGGGACTTCTTACAGTATCTTTATAAAGTCATCCCCAACGCATATGTGGAAAAAAATTCTACTTTTCCGAATTCGGTGATTAAATCCTTCATTGACTGGACTATATACAAGGTTTCGAAAAATGTTGTAAACATAACATTTTTCTTTTTGAAAACGTGGGTTTTAAAAGTTTTGACCTGGAAAATGTCTTTTTTTTTAACTTTTCATGGCCACATTCGTCATCAGTGAATGAAAAACACATCGCTACATGCTTTTCGGAACATCATATCCAGGGCGAGGGGGAGGGGGGGATAGTAAAATAGCCGGCAACGTTGCTCGTTGCCAGCGCCGCGCTGGCATGGTAGACTAGCCAATACGTTTCTTCAAATCTTAACTAAGCATTGTTTTCACGTATATCATAAACAAATCATCTAAAATAAAGTTCTCAACTACTGTTAATTTTGAACTAGTACTTTCAGTAATTAAATCGTTAATATAAAAAGCGAAGAATTTCTCGAAACTTGCAAGCCGCCGGATATTATTAGTAAGGAATAAATTCACGGATTTTGTAATGTTTGACATAAATGCAAGTAGTTGCAAAAAATGAGATCGTTCATTAAAAAAAATATTCAAAATATCAACTTTGTTGTTAAATAAAACACCAATAATAAATGCTCCGAACGAATCAAAATTGTTAGCTGTAAACCAGTTTGGCCAGAAAAGCTGTAGCCTCAGCCTCAAAACTTAACAGCTTGATCTGATTGACACATGATCGCAAATACGCTTTTTGTAGTGTATACAGATACGGCATTTTTTGCCGTGTTTTAATTTTGAAATACGGCATTTTAGGGACTGGTCACAGAAGAGTGATCTGTCACATCTCGAACCCCTTAACCAAGCCTCGGTTTAAAAAATACGAATGTAAGTGACTATTCACAGAAGAGTGATCTGTCACATCTTGAAACCCTTTTCTAGTCTCACTTTAAAAAATACGCGCGTTAATGACTTGTCACAGAAGAGTGATCGTGAGGATTTGCGATGCGAATCTGAAGTGCTGCCATCTGCTAGACAATTCGCAAATTAGTGATGAAGTGTATTATTAGAGGAATATTGAAGTGATGAGCGATTCTTTAGTGTGCTTTTAGTGTTTAATGGTCTTGATTTTATAACACTTTGTGTGTATTTATAACTTAATATTCCTTATTTTATAATAAAATAGTAAAATATTGTACTATTTTTCCAAAGTAGCAAAAAAGATTATCGAAACAGAAAGTTCTTCATTGACACAAAGATTTGCCGGACTAGAAACTTTAAGTACGGCAAAATTTTCCGGAGCTCAATACTCGATCTACGCCTTTAGGTAAAATTGCGTTAGCTTCTCAAACAATATAAGACAACTGCCACACAAACTTTTCAAAAGGTAATATTCTTATCAACAGCTCAGTTAAGCATCATCGGCTTGTCTTATTATTACCTTCCAGCTCAATTATTCTAGTTTACTTTGTGCAGATAGTAATTTTTGTGTATAAGGAACATAAAAAAGATAATCTTCCGAAAAGCGGATACCTCCGATTATTTTGAAATTCACTATACTTGAGTATATCGACGCGCTGATTACGAATATGATAGTGAAAATTACCGAGAATTCCATTTTTATGGTGAAAACCATGAGAAACCTATGAAAATCATAGTTTCTTGCGCTTATCTCAGTCAATACGCAAAACATCGGAAAACATTTCAAACAAAAGGTGTGGATCTCATCGAGATAGATATTTCTTGTTGCACGCATTTTTGCCCACAGTATTATTATCCGAAAAAATTAGCGATCAATTTGATGAAGTGTAACAGATTTCAGTCTATAGTACCTGGCATCTTGCTAGTTGACAACACAGACTAAAACAGACTAGAAAAGGTTAGCGGAAAGGTTCGACCGAAATTATTTATGTGACCAGTTACAAGGGTACTTTCCAGCCCCCCCACGAGACACTGGAAAGGAGTACGGGTTTGACCAACATTATTTCTCTGACCAGTGACAGAGGTGTCTCCTAGCCTCCCACAAAAGCGTTAGAAAGAGGTAGGGGTTTGACCAACATCATTACTGTGACCAGTCATAGTGTTTCCTTCCTGTCCCCCACGAGATGTTGGGAAGGGGTAAGGGTTTTATCAAGATTGTTTCTGTGACCAGTCACAGGGGTGCCCTTGCCGCTCTCAACAAGACGCTGAAAAGGGGCAGGGGTTTGTCCAATATTATTTCTGTGGCCAGTGACAGTGGTGCCTTTTGGCCCTCCCCGAGACATTAGAAAAGTTTAGGGGTGTGACCTTCATTATTTTTTTTAGTCACAGGGGTGCCTTCCCGCCCATTACGAGATTACAAGAGGCTGAGTAGGGGTAGGCGTTTGACAAAAATTGTTTCTGTGACCAGTCACAAAAGGGCCTAACACTTACTGGATTCAAACCTGTTGCACTTACTAAAGTTCAGTAGCAATTTTCTCAGAAACTATCAATCGCAGAGAAAAGTGTTTAGGATTGAAAGTGTATTTTTTGATCAGGTCTATATCTTTTGTCAGAAAACTTTTCTGGAATTTGATATATTTTCCAAATGAATGTGGAAAATGGTGACTTTTTGTGGGGTTGCCTTGGTTTCAACATCGAAATCAAATTTGCGGCTATTTTCACTATCATTTTCGTAATCAGCGGGTCAAAATACATAGGTATACGGAGTTTCGGATAAATCAAAAGTATGAGCTTTTTGGCAGTGCACCCCATGAAAATATGTAAAATCAGTGTCGAATATAATGAGAAATTGCTAAGAAATTAGATTTTAGACTCTTGAAATTTGAATCAATGAGATTTGAAGGATTTTCAGTGAAAGTCATTACTGCTTGCAATCAGTGAACCATTTTTAGCTATTTGAACCAGTGATATTGCATTGTGATTTAGTGAAAATTCCTATTGATGAGATTCAGTGATCAATTTCTCACTGATTGAGATATAGATAGCAGAATTGTCATTTGCGTGTACAATAGGTCGAAGTGAAAATGAGAAAATTTATCGAATCGATTTTTCTGAGTGAAGAGTGTGTTGACATCCGAATTTTTCAAAAATGTGCAGAAAACATGTCTTTGAATTGAGTAATGAGCACACTTTTTTGAAAAAGTTGAATATGTCGAAGCTAGAATGTCTTCTGCTTGAACCAAAGAAACATGTTATTATTTTACTCTCATATAAAAGCAATTTTATGGTGTTAAGAAATTCAAAATCACGTAAAAAATTGTTTCTGAGAAAGAAAAACGATGGCAGGTTTCTTTGGTTCACGCTGAAGACATTTGCATGTCGATATATCAACTTTTTCGAAAATGTGTGTCTACTTAAATTTTGAAAAACACACACACAGAAAAACACAAAACAGATCATATTAAAAATTTCCTACACTTTTTGAACCAATAGGAATATTCCTTGAAATTTTTGAACACAAATTGGAACGCAAAGTAACAACCTTTTCACTCCGACCTAATGTGCGAAAAAACACCATGAAAAATTGACATTACGGTATCCGTTTTAAAGGCAAATTTGAAACAAGATAGTTTTTTTGTGAAATTTTATAACAAACTTCAACAGAATAAACTGTGTATAAGAATGCAAGACAATGATTGTATTTCACATTTTTCTTTTGACATGCAACATCAGATATATATGACTGACTGCAAAATTCTATGTTCACTTCATAAAATACCCTTACTGTGAGACATGGGTAGTTTTCTGCTGGAAGGCAGATAATTAAGGTTGAAAATGAGGGTGATAATTGGAACAGATTCTCAAATAAGGATGGAAGTAATCTTCAGACGCAAAATTGAACTTGTGGTACTAATTTATTCTCCAAGATGCAACTTTATTACTGTAGAGTTTTGAATTTTCTGTACAAAATTAATGTTTAATTCAAAAAATTAAAGCGTTCCATTGAAAATTATAAGAGATTATTCATTTTGGATTTTGTGAAGAGAAAATAGTCTTAAAACGATCATTTGGAAAATTGATAAATTAATTTTTAACCTTAACTCTATAAAAAAACAAATTTTTTCAAATCTCCATGTCGCTTTCTTTGAAACACTGTTCGGATGTTTAAAAATGGCACCTTTTTATAGTAAATTCGTAGCTTTCCATGTACTTCACATTATTTGGCTGATAATTTGAATTTGCGAATTTGCAATAGCATTTTCAATGTTTAAGTAAAGAACGGTGAATTCTATAAAAAAATGAAAGGCGCCTTTGCAGATCTTTTTAGAAGCACTAATTTCTTTTGTAGACAGGTTTTCATATCTCACTTTGTTCAGCTAAACATTTAAATTTTAGATTTTTTAATGGCCTTTTTCATTTTCAAAAGAAAAACCGTAAGTTCCAGAAGAAAAAGGTTCAACACAATTTTGTAGGTCTTCTCAAAAGCAACAATTTGTTTTTAGGCTCTTTTCCACACATCGCATAGTTTGGCCAGAAAATGAAATTTCTGATTTTTTAAAACGTTACTACGATCAAAACCGAAACTATGTGTCCAATCATAAATGGATTCAAGACAATCTGTAAGACTTTTTAGACAAATCATTTCTCATATAAACCTTTTTCTGTATCTCGCATAGTTTTTCTGAAAAATAGAATTTCTTATTTTTTTCGTATCTCACATAGTTTGGCCGGAAAATGTAATTCATAATTTTTTTGAAAGTGTGTTCGGTCGATAGAACCAGAACTGTTAATCAAAAATATCTGGTTAACAAATATGTCCTTTCTTTCCAGGCCATAAAAAAGTGTGTGAAAGTTCAATACAATCTGATCAGTCTTTCGACAATTATTGTGCCTACAGATTATAAAGACGTCAGACTATAGATAGACAGACACGTCTGTAAAAATCATGTTTTTCTGGCTCAGTGGGTCTTAGAAAGTATAGATTTCGTAAAAACCAAGAAGAAATGTAAAACATGGCAACATTTTCGTTGAAACATAAATAATTTCTGTACAGACGTTTTATTTATTTTTATATTTAGCTTTTTTTAAAATCCCAGTAGAGTTTCTTGAAAGGTGTGAATAATCTTGAATACTGAATGGTATTTACAGAAAATATACTCATAAGATTTGTGAATGTGAGTTCAAAATCCTCAAATGTAAATTTAAACTTTTTTGTGCGCTCTCTACACTTGAACTGTGAAAGCTTCAAGAACATCAAATTTATCAACATAAGTTTCGTAGGTAAGATAGAAGTTTGCACGTCCTACTGTCGTACTAAATGCTATAGCCAAGAATATGATCGTATTAGCATCAAATTATTATTATTTTTTTTTCAATTTTCTCAGGTATACTCTCAGAATAATATTAAAAAATATTGCAGAATCTGTTCTTTATTAACTTGTTTGATGTTAGTTTTCTGTTCTTTATTTTTGACTCAAATGGTATTTTCTGTTCTCCAGAAATATAAAGCTGCCTAAGTTATCGACATATAGTAAGAACTGTACTACACAACAATTTATGTTTACGAAATACTTAATTTCAAAAAAATGTTTAGATTTGATCTTCAGTTGAAAATACGAAGATACCTAAGATATCTTCGAATGGAAACACGTTAGTCTTTACGAGCATTTGACACTTATCCGATTCCTACTTTACCGACCTTTTTTCGTGTTTCATACCAATTCTACACGAGAGGAGATATCAAACTGAAAGTTTGGAAAATACAGAAAAGTGATTAAGGAACGTTTACGTATTAATAAATTTTCACAATTGCAAACAAAAATTAATTTTTGTATTTTTAAATATTTCCTAAGCTTTCAGCTTGATATCTCATTTTGCATTGAATTGCCATGATTGATTAGATTAGATCTTTCTCCTTCTTGTATTCCTTATCTAACTACTTTTTATATCATTTATTTTGATCAATAGCTCAAATTAATTATTGATAGCAGGTAAAGAAGAGATTCCAGGGTAAGAGAGTATATTCTGAGAAGGAGGAATAATCAGCAGGCGGTTCTACTCAGCCCTACTCAATTCTGCTGTTTATCCAAAATGGGACCTGCGCTCAGGAGAGAAACACGGTATCGAGCCAGACAGCTGGCTCGTTCATATTTTGTCTACTAGGGTCTCGCGTTTCGTTCCTGTTTTCACTGGCAGTTGAGTGTGGGACGATCGACGGGGAACGTGCCTAAAACATTCGTGTCAGTGTCAGTTGCGTGACTAAACTTTCCAGTCCGAGAGGCTCTCATGCAAAGTAGAAAAAGGATGCGATAACCAGACGTTCAGTTGTTCGGCCGGTGATCCCGTGGAGGCCGGTAAGACATAGGATCTTTTAGTAGGAAAATTTAACGCGCACCTAACCTTGTAATCAGACCCATTCACAGCCTCCACATGCTGGACCAGCGATCCATATGAATTAAACATAAGCATAATACATGAACGCAGTAACGCACTTCCATACTCGTTTTGTTTTTTTTCCTGAAGAGACTAGACTTCTTCAATGCAGTGACGAACGTTCGTAGTCGTTGATAGAATAATTAAGAAGCGAAATGATTCAATCGTAATGACAAGTTTGTTGAGTTTCATATGTCAGTCATTTTTTCGGTGAAATTTAAGCGAGCGGGAATTTCAATTGAGTAGCGAAAATATTTTTTTCACTTTCTTAATCCTTGATTAGACATCCAGTTTTTTGTTTTCAAACTGTCAGTGATGTTTACAGAAGTAGGGGATTAACGCATTCACTAAAAGTGGGTTCTGCACGAATCTATATCAATATCAAACTGTAAGTTCTTGCAATCGACTTTTCTTTACCGAATACTTTCTTCTGATCATTTGGAAGCATTTTATACTCAAAACAAAAATAAAGTTTTGAACCCTTTCTGAAATAGGTGAAATTTAAATTTGAGAACTAAGCTTGTTTACATATTTAAAATTTTTGTCTAGGAATTGTTATTCTGCATTAAAAACTGAGTAAAAATTATGGCGAAAGAATCAGTTAAATTGAAAACTGCATTTTATGGAAGTTTCTTCTTCGTTGTCTATTACTTTTGGATAGTTTTGAAACGTTTTGAACATGTGGAGAAAAAAAACTATTGAGCCCTTTTTGAAACGTGTTAAATTCAATTATTTGTTTTATATATTTTGAATTACTGTTCAGTAAGTATTATTTCACATTAAAAACTGAAAACGAAAGTATACAAAAATAAAAAGGAGTTGGATAAGTTGGAAACTGTGCGTTTTATGGAGTTTTTTGTAGAGCAATTTTTCTTCATTAAGGTCATTTAATGCGATTTAGCACTTGGATTTTCCGTATTGTTTATTGGTTTTTATTAGTTTTTAAACCTTTGAAATATTTGAAGAAAAAAGCATCGAACCCATTTTGGAATAAGCATAATTCAATTCTATTTGTGAAAAAATTATGTATTTATTTAACAAAAAAACCTGCAGGATATGGATTTATCATAGGAAAAAAGAATTTCACCCTTAAAAACTCATTACTAGCAGAACGATTCTTACTGTGAAGAAACATTTTGTTCAACAACTTTTCGGGTTGGATTATTGTTGATGCTCCCATGTGAAAGGTGGCATAAAAATTGCTTCTTATTTTAAAAATATTGCAATTTTAAGAGCAAAAACTATGAAAATTATGCCCTTAAGTGGTAGAAGTGTTCTTTCACGAATTTAGGCTTAAAGTGAAAGGTGAAACAAACAACCTAGAAAATTTTAGATAATTATTTCAATCAGTCTATTCGATGTTGAAATTAATAAATTATAAATTTCGTTGCATATATCCTTGATTTCAATGCCTATTTATAACATTGTATTTTAATTCGCCATATCAATTTCGAGATAATAATGCGACAAACGTTTTCACTTTAAGAAATAATCGTTTCAAAAATATTCTAAAATTGAAATTTTTAAATTTGAGCCCTAGAAATGTTCTTTTTCTTTAGTTTGAAGCGATCGTTTATTAACAATCTTATTTCTGTTGAAATCATTGGTCCTCAAAATCCGTTTGAATAAGGAACTTAAGAGCGAGTAGTCACGAATAGAAGATTTTAATTTTTAATATATTCTGTCAATAAGTGACGAATTATTTTCTGTTTTTTCCAAAATTTGACTGCAGTGGAAGATATTGGTTGACTTTAAGAGGTGCGAATGGATTCGCTTCACACTTTTAAGAAATGGGCACAAGAAATATAATTATCATGAAGTATGATAGTAGAAAAGAATGCAATAATTATTATAATGATTATGGAAATTTATTTTTTATACACTATTAGTTGTTGGTTTTGTTGATTTGGTATGGAATATTTTATTATTAAATGAATGAACCGACACATAAACCTTTGAAAAAATAATATTTGTTCAATTAAATGAAGAATTGCGATCAGTCGCGAAACAGCAGTTGTTAATTACCTCACTCAAGGCTTGTTAAACTTTCCTTATTGTTGAGCTATGTACCGCACCAGTTTATTTCTCTTATTACAACAATTCTATCACGAGAAATGTTTTGAGAATTTTGAATAACATAATTATCTGGCACTGGCTATTGCGCTAGGGTTAGTATTACGGAATTTTCCGTAACATTGGACAGTTTGTTATTTGTTCAAATACTCTTTTTCAAAATAAATCAGAAGAGCAAGATAACTCATTAACGATGCGTCTTTTTTTCAAACTTTGTATCTTATTACCAACGACCTTGAAAGTACAGGATGATTATATTTTGATAGTTACTTCAGAGTCTGCTCTTATTTATCATAGTAATTATATTGCCTCAAAATAGAATTGATCTAATTAGGAAATCTGAGATTTCGTTTAAACTCTTCTTTTTGAAATTAGGTTAATCATAGTAGAATAAAAATACACGTTTGTTCAACAAAACTAGCTTCTTTCAAATATATTTTCTGGGAAGCGCTCATTATATTACAATCATTCATTTCTTTTAGCGATATGCCTCTTTATGATCCACGTAAGCGGACTTTTTTTGCTAATAAAAACGTTTTACAGCCATTCTTTTATACTCTGAACATATGAGCCACTAGAATATGTCAGGAAACACCTGTTCGCAAACTCCAGACAGGCAGGAAAAGCAGTGATTAAAAACAGCTGCAAAATTTCCGTTTTGTAGAATTGGTCAAACTTTTTCTGAAAAAAATACGTCGATGGTAAACTGTTTCTCACATATTGCATAAATATCATGGAACGGCAATGTATAATCATGTATAAGACAATTAGATTATTTAAAAAATGAAAATGAGTCATGTTTTTAGAGAACGAGTATTATGTTTTCATGTGATTCTGAATATTTATCTTAAAATAATATAACGAAATATTTAATAAGTATTTCTTAAATGCATACAAGATTTTTCATTTATATGAGATCATTAATGGCCCATCAAATATATGTAGGTATAATTGCTAAATTTAGCTCACAATTAACAAGTTAAGGTTCGGGCATAGCTTAAACTGAAATCACTATAGCTCTACTATATAAATTTGAAAAACAAAGGCTACCTTATAAATGAATGATTTGTAAGTTTAACGTAAATAAATTGAACTGAAATTTTATAAGCTTACCTTAAATATGAGCAAGCTTAAGTATATATAAAACCGATTGAACGTTTTAAAGTTTAGAAGCCAGCTGAAGGTTTTGTAGTTTATAAAGCAGCATGCATATTTTAAGTGTAAGCTAATCTTAAACTTGAAGTAGCATAGTTTAAAAAAGTGATCTTGCCTGAGCCTAAAAAAAGTTTCATACACTGCCAGTATCTAAATATTTCCTTTTAATTCGAATCGGGTTCTTCGAACTTCAGCTTTTAACCTATCCAGAATGCTCTAGCTTACTCACGAGTTAAGTCAATAGGTTTAAAGAAAGTAATTAAATTCTTTGAAAACGTTACTCAATGTACAATTAGCTTAATTCAGTATTATCAATCAAAACTTAGCTTAAATAAACCAAATAAGTTTGAAAAAAATTTATTATTATAATTTTGCTCAACATAAATGTAAAATAGCAAGGATTCTGAAGTTTCATGATACTTTGGTAAGATGAGAAGTTCCATGAAACTTTAGAAATGTTTCAGAAACAAAACTTTGGAATCTGAAAGTCTTAAAAGTTTCAAGCATTATGGCTGAAAAATACATTGTTTAAAAAATGCTATTACGTATTAAATTTGAATATTTAATTATTGATTAATATATGGTTATAATAATATGGTATCACTTTTATGTTAATATTAGTATAATGTAATATAATGTAATATAAATTAATTCAAATATTGAATAATATAATTTGACACACCTTGTGCAGCCCGGATTAAGCAGAATGTAGTTCAAAATCAAAAACATGTGCAGTAGAAAATTAACTTTGTTTTTATTCGAAAATTCAACTACTTGTTCAAAAGTTGAAGTACTTCGTAAAAAATTAATTTTTTTGTGGAGGATTCATCGTTTTAGTTGAAAATTCATTTCTTTGATTTGGAGTGTATTGGAATTAACATTTGTGTTAAAAATCATATTTTGAGGTAAAAAATTCAACTGTTCTGTATTAAATTAGTCTTTTTGGCTTAAAAATTCAACGATTTGGTTGAAATTTTTGTTATTTTTTGAATAAAAAATCGCTTTTGGTTGAAAATTCAATCATTTTGTTTAGTATTTATCTTTTTGTTTTGGAAATTTATCATTTTTGTTATAAATTTCATATTTACTGGGTAAAGATCCAACTGTTTGGTTCTCTATAAATTTGAATCAGTTAAAATCTTCACTAATATCTGTCAATTACGAGATTCGAGCCATGAATCAGCTATTTTTTACTGATTAATCGTTTCAGGTTGAATATTCGACTTTGTTTCCGAAAATTCACCTCTTTTGATAGGATTTTTATGATAGTTGAAAATGCAACTTTTTGGTTCTCTATATATTTTAAACTGTACATTTTTTACTAATATCAATCCGTGACTGAATTCTAGCTATGAATCAGTTATTTATTAATGATAAATTAGTTAAACTTACTAATTTATCAGTAAGAAGAATAATTGATTCCTTGCTAGGATTTAACAACTGTTTTTGATATAAAGCAAAAATCTTGTTTTGTTTTAATATAAACCAATACATTCTTTGTTGATAATTCGTCTTTGATTGAAAAATCAACTACGTAGCTAGAAGATGTACTACTTTGTTGAAAATTCATCTCATTGGTAGAAGATTCATCCTTTCTTTGAATTCAAAGTTTTTTTTTGACAATGTAACTGTTTTATTGAGCATTCCACGATTCTGTTGAAATTTCAATTATGTGGTTGAAGATTCGTCTGTTTTGTTGAGACTGTAATATTTTTACTTGAGATGTGATGCATTTGAAGTGTCTGATATTGAATTTAATACATAGATTATGAAGCTTTCCTATTTTCCTGAAACTTTTGTCTAACGAAACGTTCCATTGTTCCGTGGAACTTTCAATGTATAGGTGAAACGTTTCATTAACTCACATCCCCAACAACAGCCTCTTTAAATTATTTTTTAAAGTTGAAATTATTCATTACAGTTTTGCACACCACTATATATAGTGCTAACAATTTGAACGCAACAATGCAGAAAGTATTATGGAATGTAATTTCACATTGTTTTGTTAATTGAAAGAGATTCTCGTTCTTGAAATTCCATACTCCAACACTGCATTATACGATCAAGTCACGAACATATCACGTTTAGTTGAAGCACGCTAAAAGGGACGAGGGTGCAAACGTTTCCACTTTTGTCCACGAAACTGGACACGCAGCCCTTTTTCTATAGCATGGGCTGTTAGTCGCCCCTTTGTAACTAACTTCGTTAATATTGTTTGCCCTTTTATTACTCTCTGCAAAAGCGCTCGACATTTCTCTCGCCCCTCTCACTGGGTGCATTTTTACAAGAAAATAATGGCACTGACTCTTATTACGGAATTTTCCGTAAAACTGACCGGTGGAGTATAGCGCTAGGGCTAGTATCGCAGAATTTCCTTGGGAAGTCGGCACAGTAATTGGCTACTTACAAGAAATTTTGAGGGAAAAGTCGGGAATTTTGGAAGATTTCATTAAAAATGTTTAGAAATTCGACTTCTCGTCTTGAAATATTATTGGTAAGGTGAAAATCAGGGGAAAATTCGAGAATTTTAAAAATATAATTTTTTGTCTAAAGTACTTCAGTTACTCTTGAACTTTAAAGTGTTCTCAAAAATGCCCTGTTGTTCCTAGGACGTCAAAAATTTTGTTTTCTGTAAGAAAAGGTTTTCACCTCACCACAAACTTCATCATCTCCTGAACAATTCCTTGTTGCTCATATGACGTCAGAAATTTTGTATTCTTGAAAAAATTTACTTTCTGCAATTGAACGAAACTCTGTTCTAAATTGACAAATAAATTCCGAAGAGGCTGTGGTCATTTACAGGCCGCCATAGGAAAATTCGAGTTTTCACCTAAAGCTGAGCTTTGAATATTATTGGTCGGAGAAAATGAAAAACTGGTCAGGGAGAAATCAGGAAAAAGTCAGCGAAGTTTGAACAATTCAGTATTGTGGACACTGAGAAATAATCAATTGATTACACATTTGAATGGCCCTAGGTTGAAGTTAGTAGACTATTTGTGCACTGTGAAGAAATTGGTTGGAAATTCTAAAATAATGACGGTCAAAAATAGAATAAAAATACCAGTGATAATTTACCATGGTTCATTTAATATTAATTATAATAATTTTCACAAAAAAGTGTAAATTCTCAAGTTACAGTGTTTCATGTGGTAAAATTATACTCATGAACAACACTATGGTTGAAATGTACATAGGCAATATATATTTCTATATCTACCGATTTATGTGATAATGTTACATTTTTATGGTAAAATTGGTATCAAAAATTTGGCATTCCACCTCTAATCGCTGCAGATTCACAATAGACTTGTAAACGCACGAATTTACGTAAAACGTTTACAGACCAAATTTAATTTCCGTTTACTTTTTAACAGTATATTTAAGTGAATAAACAATAATGTCAAAAATCGCAAAAATTAAAATCATGCTAATTTAATTATTAGCCTCTGAAATGTGGTGAAATATAGTAATCAGCCGCCACATTAGCTCATAGTTTTAGAAAACAACTGTAAATTTCCTCATGATTTTCCGTAGCCAAAAACAGTGATCTTTCATAATTTCCTTTCATATAATTTGAAAGCCAAAGTGACAACAAATTATGTACATTATCTGCAGAAAATTTTCATGATTAAAATTTTTTTTTTCTCAATACTAGTCATTTTCTTTTCAAATACTGAATCAAATCATTATTTTTTCGCTTCATTCACGATAACGATGATTTGCCGCCTATATTTTCGATACACGGACATCATTTTCAGATCAGAATAATAATCTCGTGTATCTTCAATCGTCTTCAATCAAAATCCAACTTTTTATAGTAGAATCTATCGTAACCAGTAATACACAAATCAACTCAAAATAAGTGTTGATAACAAAAAAAAAAAGAATATAAAAACTGATTATATTTCTTCTGAGTTGTTAAAAGTGTCCAATGTTATATTTCATTACAATGCTATCTACTTTATTAATGGATGATAACAGTTTTTTAAATTTTTCGCCTATTCCTCAAATAACACAGTCCGACAAAAATGACATCATTATTGTACCCAAAGATGGGACTATGTGAGCCCAAAGGATTTTGGTATCCTAACACCGAATCTGTTATCCAAATTTTTCGTATTCGTCAGGTTTTTGAGATATCCTAACCTGAAAGTGCAAAAATGGCTATTTTAGCCATATTTGAGGCAATCTAACACGATCAGCAATTTTTTCTTGTAAACTGCTAACGCTTCATTTTCCATTTTTGATCATCTCGAACCGATTTTTTTCTTCGAGATGTGACGCACTAACCATTCAGTTTCTCTGCGCAATGCATTGTTCCAAAATGCATTGTGGAACTTAAACTTTTGCACTTGCAGGTTAGGATATCTCAAAAACCTAACGTATAGGAAAAATTTGGATGACAGATTCGGTTTCAGGAAACCAAAATCCTTCGGGGTCACATAGTCCGGTCTTTGAGTTTAAATTTTGTCGGCCTGATGTGTAACAATTCAAGGACAATCTGATTACAAAATACGTTTAACAAAATATTAGGTCGCTGCCTTAATTATTCTTTTCAGAAAGAAATAATGAAAATTTCTGTTCAGTATTAGCTAATTATTTATGAATCCACTCGCTATTTTTCAATAGCCTCTCCTATATTCAACAAAAGCCATGATGGTATGTTTCTGAGGTCGCCTATTGTTACTGAAATCTCTGAAAATATTACAGACGATACGGCTCTTTTAAAGTAGGAATTAGGTTGAGTCGCAAATAAATTATAATATTAATCAATTTGGAAACGATAGATATGCAGCTTGGTTATCCGCTCTCTGAAAAATTGTTTCTAAAAGTTGTTGTTTTAAAAATTCTTAATTTTTCCTGAGTTTTAATTTTTTAACGTTCCAGGAGGTCAGAAAATTCTTCCCAATTTCTTACGGATTTTAAGCAAACAGTTTTCTGTGAGAAATCTCCTAATCAATTCGTCGCCTCTTCCGGAAAAAAATTGTAACACTTGTTTGAATGGAAGCCGAATTTTTTCGGCTACTTAAAAACTGTACAGTGACAAAATTGTACTAAGAAATGATTTAAAAGATGCAGAAATCGAAATTGGATAAAGGACGAATTTCTAAAATTCTGATTTTGGTATTTAATGCAACTATAAAAAAAACACGTGCACTACGCACGCATATTCTTTATTGAGTCTCACATAATTTTCAAATTAAAATATAAAATTATTGATGAAAAAAATTGATATTTCATAGAATCTATTATCTAAAATAATGGAAAAAATAAAGGACAATATTTTCTATGATTGATGAAAATTGATATCTTAACTTGAAACCTAAAGTTCTTCTCAGATTTTTGCAATTTTTTTTGAAATGCAAGGATTTTTCATTAAAAATATCAATTTGCGTTATGAAATGCCAACTTAATCTAGAATTATACACAAATTTTGAATTTACTATAAAACCTACTAATTTTTAAAAATTATAAATACCAATTTTAGACGAAACATACGGTTTCAATTATATTTATTTTTGTATGTATCACTTGTCGATGCAAAACGATAATGAAGAATAAAATTGAAAAAAATGTTGAATCTTCTCTGAAATATAATTACTTTTCAATGAGAATTTAAATTTTCGCCAGAAATCACTATCACAATCTGAAATATTTCAAGATTGCAATTTTTATTACCTCAAATAAAAACCTTTGGATCTCATGATTTTTGTTCAAAAATACCGATTTCAAGTAAAATACGCATACGTAACTTTAAGTTGTTCAAAAATTGTGAATCTTCTTCAGAATTTAATATTTTTTGTTGAAATTCCAAGTTCTGTCAAAACTGGTATTTTTAACTTGGTATTTTTAATGTTTCTATTTTAGAAATTGTAAGCTAGTTAGAAGCAGGTAAATAATAAGTTAGAGATAGGTATTTCTAGCTTAACACAACAGAAAATTGTTCAAAATTGTAAATCTTCTTTCAAATCTCACACTGAGGTGGAAGTTTGTAATGTGTCCTCACTGATGGGTGTACATTTTCTTCGTACACATCCCTTATTACTTTACACACTCCCGCACTCACTTACTTGGTGATAGTAGGGGGATTCACAGGTTGAGTTGAGCTCTGAACCACCAAGAAGAACGGCTAAGTACTTAGTAAACTGTTTTCTTTGGAGGAACCGGTGCCACGACTTTGCTAGCCTCGTGTTCACCCTGTGTGCCACCTAGGCCCTTCGAGTGTGCGAGGCGGGAATCGAACCCCCAAACCGACGGAGTGGATTTAAAGCTTACGCCTTAACCCCATGACCATGATATTTGTTAGAAATAACCAATTTCGTGTAAAAAAAAACCTCAATATAACATGAAACTGTTCAAGAATTGTAAATCCCGTTTGAACTACAACGATTTTTGTGTAAAAATACAAATTCCTCATGTAAAACTCTAACGTTACCGTAAAATTGTTGAAAAATTGTGAATCCTTAAAATCTGATAAATTTTGTTTAAAAATGCCAATTGGCAGTAAAAAAACGCTAACATAAGCTAAATACAAAGTTATTCAAACAAGTTTTATCTTGGAAATCTACTAATTTTTCGTTAAAAATACCAATTACCAACGAAAATACATTTATGACCCCAAATTGTTAAAATTGTAAATTTTATTTGAAACCTAATGAGTTTTGTTCAAAGACACCAATTTCTGGCGTAAAATGCTAAATAATTCAACCTAAATGTGTTGAACATAGGAAATGTTGCTGATGATTTTTGTTTCAAAATACTAATTCTTGGTAAGTCTTCTAATTTCCAGCAAAAAGCACTAACATAACAAATATATAATATATTCAAATAATTTCATAGATGCATTTTTTAATTTGTAATAAACCATGCAACAGTATTATGGAACGAATGTTTTTCAGGTCGTAAAATGTTTTCTATGGGTTTTCTTATTAAAGAGCATTATTTGTTTATTTATTTTTCATATTGCAGACAAACAACGAATTAAAGGATTATCTTGGTAAGTTTTGTTCTACAAATTTCAAAATTTTCTGTAATTCCGATTCCGATTCCTGGGTCTTGACAATTTTTTTCTTATTGCAGTTTTGTAACTAGAATGTTTTCAAGTGCCCAAAAATGTTCTGCTCCTATTTTCTATAATTATTTTGACAAGAAGGGTGAAATAAATACAAGTTATCTCAGAAAATGATAGCCTTGAGTCCGCTAGAAATTTTCAAGACTTTTCTGTCCTCCAGGATTATAAAAAAAATGAAAGCTCTAAGAAAATTCAAAAACTCTGCGAAGAAGAAATTTTTATTCATTTTTTTAACGCAAGTAACCAAGGATCTCTTGTTTTTAATTTAAGAATACTTTTCCGCGTGGCAGCGATTTCGAATTCCAGAATTTTTTATTTCTCACCCACGCTAATAGGCATACTTTTCACCTCTGTGAATACAAATAATTGGTTGAATTACGAGTACAAATTTTCTTGAACCTTTGTATGCGTTGAGATTGGATTAAGTTAATTGTCTTGCACTTTAGCACTTGAGTGCAAATCAACATGGAAATGGCGTAATACTCTGCTGGGATATTAAGCGAACATACGATTTACTCCTGAAATGGCTCGCGAGAACTCTTGTCTATCAGTCAGAGATAAGCGAGATGTGCGATTGAAACGGAAGGGAAGATTGTACCTCCTGTGGGACTTCGAGGTCGGATGTACGCGCACGCGCTCTTTTTATATCTCCTTCGTTCCCATTTTCTATGTGTTCCTGCTGAATTTGTGTTAGAAGCTAGGGTCACACTTATATGCATATGCAATTACCCATCTCACGGTTGTGGGATTAAGTGCTTATTGTCACAAACGGCACTCATTGCCAGGCTGACCTAACCCCACGGCGATTTAAAAGTCACTTTTGAAAAATAAAAGAACCTATAAGCATATGTAGAGAAGGTATACATTTGAGAGTCATAAAGCGATTAGAATGAGATCTCGAAAGGTGGTCGATTGTCTGTCAACAGGTGGTGTAAAATTATACTGGGGTGGCCGCGAAACGTAATTTTCCAGCCAATAATCTTCAAAGACTAATATTTCCATTAGGGGATAAAAGAACTTCAGATTAAAATTTCGAAATTTAAAAATTATTCCAAACAAAACGATGAGTTTTGTACCATTTTCAAACAAAATAGTTAAATTTACAACAAATAGTTGTATTTACAACAAAATAATTCATTTTTTAGCAGAAAATTGACCAAAGAGATGACTTTTCAACAAAATACTTACATTTTCAAACAAAAAATTGAATTTTCGACAAAGAGGTTCAATTTTTAACCAAATACAAATATGTTCAAAACAAAATGGATGCCATTTAATACAAGTGTGATAAAGTTTCAACAAATTAGTTGAACCAAGTAGTTCAATTCTGAACCGAAAATATAATTTTTTAACGAATAATTTAATAGTAGGTATTTCAACAATAACAAAAATTTTAGGCCAAAAACATTTGAATTCAACCAAAAAAACACAAATTTTCTACAAAGTAATAGAAACGGCAACCAAAGAAGATTAATTTATAACCAAACAGTCGTATTTCAATCCAAAGAGGATGACATTTCTTCTTAAACAGATGCATTTTCAAACCAAGTAGATGTCTTTTTAACAAAATAAGTCGACTTTAAACCAAGAAATATATAAGTTGAATTTTCAGCACCAGAATATGAATTTTCAACAAAAAGTAAATTCTCTACCAAAATAGTTGAATATTCAACCTAAAACGACGAACTTTTAATAAAAGAATTGAATTTTCAACATTATGCTTACTTTTGAACCAAATTGTTGGATTTTCAACCAAATAATATGATTTTTAACTAAAAATATTATTGTGAAGAGGAAAAAACGACGAAAAAGAATAGCAGTAGAAATGCAAGTCAAATGAAAAAGCAGATGCTATAATCCAAATGAATATACTATCCAATTTATAGAATCGCTGTTAAGGTGAAATAAATAATTATTGTTTCATTGACTATTCATTTGCATCGATTGCAAGATTTTTTTCAAACCCTGACTTTTCCCTGACCTACGGCCACCCTGTATATTTATAATTTTG
The DNA here is from genome assembly GCA_932178445.1 of Andricus quercusramuli. Lineage (NCBI taxonomy): Eukaryota > Metazoa > Arthropoda > Insecta > Hymenoptera > Cynipidae > Andricus > Andricus quercusramuli. The sequence goes on from CAKNXH010057339.1 coordinate 52,565, forward strand.
CTAAAGACGAATGTCTTTCACGTGCCTAAAAGTATAATAGACATCGCGCGATAGTTGGCGGTCTATCAAACATTTCGAGAACGCTAAAAGGAAGGGAAGATAATTCTAGGCTTTTGACAACGTTTCGTCGCACTTGTGTGGAAATTTTGTAAATAGAGCGTTCCTGGAAGTTGTGGGAAGATAAGGTAAAATATTCAATTGAGCTTAGGTAATTTAGTTACTTCCGCGATATAAATTAACTGTCCATAATAAATTCTTGGCAGATTCTGAATTTCTAATATTGTGTAAAAATTGCGTTATTCAAGTTAATATATTATCAATTGAAAAATTTTCAATGGGCTTTAAAATTTTCTTCTTCTTGGCAATGCTCCATTTTTTCTAATACTAAATGTATGAGTAGTTTTCCAGAAACGGGTCACTGTTGACAAGAACAATTTATTTTGCAAACATTTTTTGAATTATTATTTATGTTTTCTCTTAGTCTCGTTCATGGTCTGTTGGAGTGAGTGCTTGCATATCCTTTTTAAGTTTTTGTTTACAAATACTTTGCAACTTTTAATTTTTGTTTGTGGCATCGAGTGGTAGATTGATAGAACCCGGATTTGATATTTCTTACAAATGATAAATGAGTTTAGTGTTTTCTGAATAAGAATGGTGTCATTAGTTTATCTGATTTTTTGGACGGAATATCTATATGTCTATCAGTTTGTTTATGGACGCTCGCACCCTTCGCTTTTCATAGACTCCATCATCCACCCTTAACAGATCCAATTCACCCTTCAAACACTTCAATATACTACGATTCATCCTAATCCATTTTCATGTACCCTAATAGAGTTCTACTCCTACGCTTTCAGTTTCCACTCTTCTTTCCTTTTGGTAACATGTAGAGTTTTTTCAAAGAACTATGCTACTAAATAAACATTCAGGAGAGAGCTTTTTATTCTTGTGTTTCCTATATTCCTTCCAAAAATGAATTCCTGACTTTCTTAAGATAATAGATTATCATATATATTAATGGCGAGCGCCCCTTTTGTACTGGGTTTAACGTACCCTAAAAGTCATCCAGTTTTCTTCGGGGACGTCTGAAATGAACGGCTTGACATATATATATGTGAATTGAAAAATAAAATTTGCTATGCCATGATGATTTTTTTTTGTTATAAATGATTTAAAGAGATGAAAATTGAGGAAATTTCATTTGTAGACAACTATGCTTTTCTGTCACTTTATAAACAAATCATTATTTCAGGGCTAGTTTCGGGTATTGAAATAAGACTCATAAAAAAGTATCGAGTGGTTCTAAAATGATACCGCTGGTGGAAATCCAGATTAATTTGTTTTACGTTGAAAATAACAGCAGGAAGTTATTATCACGGTTGTTATATTCCGGTTCTATCACGGTTATTATTTTCAGGGGTGGCTTCAATTCAAGCTCCTGACATTCAGATATGAATGAAAAAAATAGAATTTTCGATGTCATACTGATTTTTGTTTTGATATCAAAGATTGTAAAATGAGAAAAATGAGGACATTTGATTTTTCAAACCACTATCCCCGAATCCTTCCTTTTAGAGCGATTGTCTTCAAAGATGGGTCAAATAGAGGGTCCTGCCATGTAGGTGTACATTGGGAACTACAATTTTTTCTGTCATAGTGATGTTTTTTATTGTTATCAGAGGTCTAAAAATAAGGAAAATAAAACAATTTCATTTTTTAGGCCATCATATGCTCAAAGCTCTCCTATTAGTCTGTTTTTTCGGAGATGGCTCAAATGGACGGTCTTGCCATTTAGATCTGAATTAAAAAATGAATTTTACGTCATACTTGTTTCTGTTTTGGTATCAAAGACTGTTAAATCAGAGAAATTAAACAATTTACCTGTTTTGACTACTATGTAGGAATTTTTTGATTCAGATCAATTGTCTTCAAAGGTCGCGGAAATTAAGGGTCTTGGCACGAATATGTGCATTGAAAAATGAAATTTTTTAGACCACTATGCTGGTATCTTTTCTCTTAGATATGGCTAAAATTGACCGACTTGGCTTTACTTTATTGGGGTTTCCCAATGGGTTTTTTAGATTTGAAAAGTGTAACGAGAGAAGCATGACGGAGAAAATTCGTTTGCCTTTAAAACAAGCTGATTTTGTATGCGCATTTCTATATGCACGCATTTCTTGTGTAACTTAAGCTAGTATCACCAAATACTGAAAAAGTGTATCAGGCAAACCATTTTTTTGGAAATATGAATAGGTATAGACTTCTATTTACACCTTATTACTTTTCCTCGATAATGATTGGACATAGTCAACAATCAACGATCAACGGCCGAACTTCACTGTTTCCATGATTTGAAGTTCATTTTACCTCCCAGGCATCAATACTGTCAACAATTACCGGAAATTGAAAATACCTGTTTCGGAAATTGTCCATGTTCAACATGAAGTAAAGATTCTTCTTAAGTACTGACTTAATTAGAAAAATCATACTATGCTTCCTTTGAAATATTTACATACACAAGATTTAAAATTGAAATTCAGTGATATCATTTTTTACACGAATTAATCATATGGTCGTTTACATATTTGTAACCGTCGTTTGTAATGATAAATACAATCAATATAATGGAAGGAATCAGTTATCTAGAGTTTAATCGTTCTATAACTGTATGCTATCTCAGCTTATCTCGCGGGCAGAAGAAAAAATTATAAGCACCCGTCCGGCCGCATTTTATGAATAACGGACTCAAATTGCTGATAGTTAATTAAATATTTGCCAAAAATTTATTCAATCGACGATATACTTTTTCTCAGTGCATCAGTTATAACCTATCTATGACATCCTATAAATACTTTTTTGTAGAAATAAATGCGACCCGAATATGACACAAATTACTTTGTAATCAAATTTTTTTAGCAATAATTGTCAATCCGATTTTTCTGCTGTGCACATGAAGTTGGCCCTTATTTTTCATAATCATATATTTTTTGTTCTTAGTCCCTATTTGTGATCGAATGACGAAAAAATTTAATATTTTATTTAATTGTTGTCTATTTTAACAATAGTTAGGCTTGGATCTGGACGTAGGTGTAGTAAATGCGAAATAATAACTTGCTTAATACAATATTTAACAAAACAAAACAATTATACGCTACAAATAGGAACGTTTTGGCAAGGCCATCAATCAGATACTGCCTCTGTGGGTTCATGCATCATCATCCCCCTTCTAGCATTGGGCCTTATGTCCCCGTGCGGGCTATCGGTCTATTGACTATCTAACTTGAAATTATATATTTTCAGTAAGAACAAAATTTGCCACATTACTTTATTCAAAGTGGGAAAAAGGCATCTTCTTCTTAATGCGTAATTTAGACGCGAAACTATATAACTAACGTTTTACTAATAATACATGATTCTCTCCAAAATACTTCAGTGAATAAAAATTGTCCATAATTTTGAATAATATAACATTTTAAGAGTCTTTCACGAGGCCCAGAATAATCCCTCATAAGTGCTAATTGTTAGTTTCACATAATGGCAAGGTAAATGGTCACAATAAACAAACCTTTTTTGCACAAATAATCATGTGTAAATAAGTTTTCGATTTCCACTTATTTTTGTATTAATTTTGAAAACAATTTGTTAGAATTCTAATATTCGAAGATATTCACTTAAGCCCACAAAAACACAGAGCTTATAAACAGAAAATGGCGTATATATTCAAAGAAAAGAAAATAGTCACAAGAAAAGTACACGGGTAGAGACAATATTAGTATTTTCGAGATGCTTACGGTAAAACGCGTCGAAAAGAAATCAAGCTTCTTACGCTTCTCGCACCCTCGGATCGTCAGGTATGAAGTTCTCCTTCGCCCTCACATTTAATTCATTGTCACACCCCTACATGTAGGTAAAGGTTAATAATGTTTGGCTACGGCTGCTGCTTCTTCAAAGTGTTGGGTTTTTTCAGCTCTGAAAGTCCTGAAAAACTCAATATCAAATCTGGCTAACATCAGATGCTCGGCCCTGAATCACTCATCCTTTACAAATCCTCATTAGCCCAATCATTTTAGACTTCTGTCATTGGAAAAACCGCCGGCGGAGAACTTTTGACGCAGTTAAGTGTTCCCCGCGAAGCAGATGAAGAAATCACAAAATTGTCCAAGAAATAATTATCGGAAGTGTCCGCCATCTTGGATTTTGTGTTTTCGTCGATTTGCACACGTATTTTGCATTTTTCGATGAAAAAAGTAAGTAACAAATTTGTAGACAAGTCGATTCTCTAAAATTTTTATCAGAACGATATTGTTGTAAAAAAATTATTTGTCGCTAAAAATAAGCAAAAAGTGTGGAAAATTAGGAAAGTGGCGCAGTTTTTTCCACTTTTCGACTATTTGTATTGGAAATAAGTGGAACATTTAAATCGCAGAGTTGTACGGGACTAAATTTTCAACAAATTTTGCATGGACAAGTTTTCCGTGCGACGTGTAGATCACGGTTGGGAACGCTCTCAACACTGAGGCACGGCGAAAGCGACTCGTAACTCATTTCCACACCACTGCAGAGGTAGAGGTCTCGGCGCGTTTGTTTATGTTGTTTCCGCAGTAGATCTAATCAACAGGTTTTATTATTTTTACATTCTCATTGTAATGAGAAGGGATTGGTTTTATGTAAAATTTGGCTTGGTCGGTTTTCATCAAATCTCCACGTTTTGAGACCCCCTAAGTCAGAAAAAACGATTTTCACGAAGGTGTCTGTCTGTCTGTAGTCTGTAGTCTGTCTGTAGTCTGTAGGCACGATAACTTTCGAAAAAATAATCAGATTGGATTGTGCTTTGGCACACTTCTTTAGGGCCTAAAAAGAAAGGACAAGTTCGTTAACCAGCTAATTTGGATCAAAATTCAAAAAGTCAGAGCATTTTGAAAATTTTTGAGACCATTTTTTGTAAGATTCAAAAATTATATGTAAGCCTATTTATAGCACTCAAAAACTCGAAAAATTTATCTCAATTTTGAATAAAAATAAAATTACCGGATTTTCAAATTTTTAAAATTCCATAAAACAAACGAAAATGAACATTTTAACCCGAAAAACGCACGATATGAAAAAAAGTCAGGAGCAGAAAAACGTTTCTTTTTGAACACCCTACAATATTTTCATAACATAATTGAAAAATCCAAAATTCCATTTTGCTGTCAAACTATGTGAGATACGATAAAATACGAATCAACCAAAATTGTGTACCTGAAAAATATCTACTAATTTGTTGTGATTCACTTTTCGATATGACCCGTAGTTTTTGTTTTGTCTGTAAAAAACTGTATTGAAAATAGAAAAATTAAATTTTTAGACGAATAGCACAAGCTACGGTAAAAATGAGAAACATCAAATTTTGTATCCAAAGGAGGGCTACAAATTTGTTACTAATCATGTTTCCATAGGATGCGTAGTTTTTGTTTTATTCGTGAAAATAACATTGACAGTAAAAAAATCAAATTTTTGGATCAACAATGCAAAGTACGAAAACAGATGAATGAACAAAAATTGTACATTCAAAAAAGATTTACAAACTTGTAATAAATTTTTGTCGTAAGAATATATTCAAAATGAAAAAAATTAACTTTTTTGGAAAACGGCACAAGCTAAAATAACATTTTAACTAACAAAATTTGTCGCCTAAATTATATCATTATTCTTCATTTGAAATCAAATACAAATTTAGTAATTTGTATATGACGAACATATAACACAAAGCACAAAGTGTGCGATCAGTGTATTTCGGAGCGCGAAGCGCGACGACCAAATCGCGCGCCGTAAGTGCACTCAAAACTTTTTTGTTTCTATCACACGGTGCACAGAACCGAGCGTTGAACACAAGGTTCAAATGATTTTCAAATCAAAAATCGAGCGCGAAGCGCGAGTGCCTGGATGAGAATGTGTTCCTTAAGGTCGATAGAACCTTAAGTAAATAAAGTTTATTTTCAGTCGAATATAAAAACAAATTCAACAATCACTTCATATGTAGAGGTTTTGATAATTTTATAATGTTTGCAAATAAACTTTTTCTTTTCATTGAAATCGAACACGATGTTCAAAAATCTAGAGGAACCGAGCGCAAAGCGTGATGTAAATACTTTGAAGCGCGTAGCGCGAGGTGAATACATAATCGAGTGCAAAGTGCGAGATAAATATATGATCGAGCGCGAAGCGCGGGGTTCAACAGTCGCGCGCCCTAGGCGTGCTCAAACTTGCGAGCGAAGCGCGCGATGAGAATGTTTTTTTTCAACTAAATATTTTTTTTCTATTACAGTTAAATGGTTATTTCCGAGTTTATTTTAATCTTATGTCACAAGAGAACATGTCTCTGAGTATATATAT